>CATIWC010001102.1:0-131522 GCA_948472305.1 Vicia faba
GTGTTATTTTGTGAAAAGTGTTTTGAAGATGCCAATGTAAGGCAGCCTACTTTATAATAACCCTTGTATATGTCCTCAAGAGTGTTTATAAAGCATTTTGAAAGTAGCTGTTTTGAAAGTGTGAGGTGTGGAAATTGTTTTAGTTTGTGAGCAAGCGTTTACGAGCGATTTACCTACTCAAAAAAGTCTTTGTTCTTTTCCTCCTTTTTAGATAGTGCTACCTTACCATTAGTTAGTAGGAAGCCCTATCGTTGGATGTGAGGGACATGCTTGGGTCATCGTACAGTCATAGAAGGCAACTTGTAGGGCGCTTTAGCAATTTATCGTAAGGGACTAAGATCGTTTACCGAATGCAACATCAAAGGGTCATCGAGGGACTACGATCTTTTAACCAAGGGTTTTTGCTAAAGCATCCCACGTTCAAGGGACATGACTGCTTTCCGAAGGCAACAAGTGAGATTACCCAAGAGGTGCGTGTGTGAAAAATGTTTTATTTTCAGTTAATTTGTCTTTATTAGGGTTATCTAGAGGTTGATTTTAAATCTTGCCATACATGCCTAATTACTATACAGTATAAGGAAAGCAGTAAAGGCAAAAATTAAATGTCTTACGCTATTGCAACGCTTTGAGGAAGGGGGGTACAAATAGTAAAAATTAGGGAGAAAAACAGTAAACCCTAATTAAACTATTACAAACTGTAAGTAGTTACAATAATAAAAAAAATGCAAAAATAGTAAACTACACGAAAATAAAAGGAAAAGGGAAATTGTTTTATGATTTTATCAAGTAAGGAAATTAAATCAAATAAAAGCTATGAACGAACATTCAAGAATTAAAATTCAAATACTACCTTTGGGGATTTTTTTATGAAAAGGAATTTAGAAGTTAAAAAGAAATGAAATCCTAATTCTAATATTTTCGGAATTTTTGTTTACGCAGAAACTAAAACAGTTAGAAGAAGACGACTTCACAATATTAATTATAGAATAAAATGACTAACTAAAAAAATTGATTATTCACAAAATTCTTTTAAAAAATATTTAAAAACAAGAAAAATGAGAAATCATTTAGTTAAGAAAAATTTGAATTTAAAATCAAAACTAAAATTAAAAAAAAAAGGTGCAAATAGAAAATATTGAGGGTGAGAGTAGAAATCTGGAATGGGCTCATGGTGATGATTTGGGGTGGAGGCCCAAATAACTTTTCATTTACTTGCTGTATAAAAAACAAATCAACAAAATGGGGGTGATGCTAGAAATTCGCATGGCTACTGTAATTGATGTTAAAGCCCAAAACTTATTTGTTATGCAGTAAAAAATAAAATAAAAAAACAAGGTGTGTGGTTAAGGAAACAAAAAATGCAGAAAGAGATAAAATGCTCTCCATGGGTCTCGAACCCCATCCCCTCGCGCTTGCCAATTGAACGCCTCAACCGCTGCACCATTTGTTCATTCATGTACTATGGTGCTTCCATTAATATAAATAGTAGAAATTAAGAAATGGATTGGGCTAAAAAAAAGGGCCCAAAGACCGACCCGGTTTGGGAAAGGGAAAGGAAGGGTTTTTTGAAACCCTAATTGAACAAAAGTGGCGTCGATGTGTTGGGAAGGGAAAAGAATCTGTCATCAATTCCAATTAATTTTGTTTAATTCCCCCCAAAATTTACTCAATTAGAAATAAAAGAAAAATCTCTCTCTCTCGTCTCTCTCTCTCTCTCTCCTCTCTCTCTCTCTCTATTTATCTATCTATCTATTCTATCTATTCTATCTATCTATCTATCTATCTATCTATCTATCTATCTATCTATCTATCTCTCTCTCTCTCTCTGTCTCTCTCTCTCTCTCTCTCTCTCTCATCTCTCTCTCTCTCTCTCTCTCTCTCTCTCTCTCTCTCTCTCTCTCTCTCTCTCTCTCTCTCTCTCTCTCTCTCTCTCTCTCTCTCTCTCGCTCTCTCCTCTCCTCTCTCTCTCTCTCTCCTCTCTCTCTCTCTCTCTCTCTTCTCATCTCATGCTTCTGCATCAGCCTCAAGTTCTTCCTTTCTCAATCTCTCTCGCTGACCCAATCTCTCTTCATCATCACTCATGATAACACTTCCTCTATTTCAATTCCAGAAAACGCCTTCCCCTTCGCCTTGCTCACGGTTTCATCATGTTCTCACATTTTTCTTTGTTTCACTCCAGCAAACAAACACAACAATAATCACAATAAAACCATAAACCCCAAATAGCCCAGTACCCCAAATCCATGATTTACATTTTGAATCCACAAAAAAAAAATGCAAAGACAAATTGAAAAGCTACGAAGAGACCAAGTATGCGCCTTCCTCTTCTTCTCTCGATTTGTCTATTTCCATCTCTTCCTCTTTTTTTTCTCGATGAATTCTCGGTTTTCTTATCCTCCCTCTGCAGTGAACAACAACAATATAGTGAAGCAACAATAAAGCATAGATTTATGAAGAAACAAGCAGACATTACAAGGTTATATCGTAGTGTATAAGGAGAAAATTTAACCAACCTACAAAGTCGAGGATTGCTTTGGTGTTTATTGAAATTGAAGCTGATAAGGAAGAAAAGAAATCCAGAAACTCAGGTGATAAGCTGCTCTTTAATTCTTCATAACTCTTATGCTCTTAAAATCTGAAATTCTAGAAATTAAAATTATTGTGTTGCTTCTGGAAATTACAGATTCTGAAGTTGCTTGGGATAAGTTCTTTACAGCATCACAATTATCTTCTTCTAATAATTTCTTCTCAATTTTTCTTTTCTGTATTTTTTGGTTTTCTATGAGAGTCTTATGTGGGTTTGCGGTTGTTGAGCAATGTTGAGGTTGTAGTGAGATTGTGTGAAGCAGTGGAATAAGGTGGAAATGATGAGGTGTACGGATTATGAAGTTGTAAAGAGTTTTGTTTAAATGAAGGCAATGGGTTTTAGATATGGTTTTAGAAATGGGTGAAGGTTTAACATGGTGGTAGCAGGTTTTTGCGGTGAGAGTTGAAGAGTGTTTCCGTGTAGCTTTTGTGCAGAGACTTGAAAAAACATAGGAATTGAGGAGGAGTGGTTTGAAGAAGAAGGTCAGTGAGATTAATGGTATAAGGAGATTTGTTGCTGATAAGGTGAGCTGAAATCGTGAGGTTAATTGTAGAGATGTTAGGCATAGTTTTAGGGTGAGTATTATGGTGAAATTCTGTGTAGTTCTTCTCTGTCATGCCTATTGTTGTCTAAGTTGATTTTTATAGGTGAATGAAGTGAGGTTTTGGGGGGGTGGGGAATAGGATAGATTTTGAACACTTTTGGTTGGTTGTTTTATAGCTTTTGGATGCAGGTTATGTTTCTACTGAATTTGTGTAATTCTTGGTTGCTTTAGTGCAGGTTTTGGACAGTATATGCAGTGGACAACAAGAGGGCTCTGTGGACTATTTTGATAGTTTTTTTTTTGGACTATTTTGATGCAGTATGATGCATGGCAGGATGGAGAAGCAAGTTTGTTTGGATATGCACATCAGGTTTATTTTTGTAGCGGACATAATCAAGGTTTTTGTTGTTTTGATTGATATGTCATGAAAGGAATTAGATCAAACATGAAGTTAGGATGAAGTTTGGAGAAAAATTGGTGAAAGTGTGGAATTCAAAGATTAGGTTTTAGTACTTATGATTAGGCTTAGAACAAAAGTTTTATGTAATTTTTGTGATTCACTTGTAGTGTTAGTGATGTCACAACAACTTTGAATGGTTGTAACTTTTAATGAACTTGATGACTGATGTTTAACCTTTCCTTTGATTTTACAATATTGAGTTCACTTTGTTTAGCTCTTGAAATCATGACCATGATCATAAGATTTAATGAATGGGTTTGATTTTGGAATACATCATAAACTTAACATTTATGTCTTATATTTCAAGTAATTTATGAACCTTTCAACCTTTGCTTGATATCACTTGGTTAACAACAATCACTTGGAATAATGAATTTTTTCATCATGGCCTCAAATTAAACTTTGACAAATCACGATCTTGAGATCTTGAATCAAGATTTGTTATTCACAAAAACTACATCCAATAAACTTCCATGTTATGTTTTAATTCAGTTCAACCATAACGCCTTGATGCAAAATCCTTTCCTTAATACAAAAATGTGACATGACCCAAAAGAATGCCTCGAGTAAATGAATTCTAAAAAGAAAAACTTGATACATTCTTTATTGAGACAAAACCTCTTCCAGTTGATGAAATTAACATAAGCATAAATGCCTTGAAATGAAGATGATTTGAGAACACAAGGATGAAACCTAGCCACAAGATTCTCCCCTGAAGTAATTATAGAAACCTTAAGATCAACAACTCCAATTCACCTGAGATGCACTTTGAATGAAGAAGGAAGCTTGAGATATCGAGAATATATAAAACCCTGGTTCAAAGTCTTCTTAGTTGAAAATATAGGTGATAAACCTTAACATCAACAAGTTGCAACCCTAACATCTTGCTCTTGAGACGTATTTGAAGTAGATGAAAGAAGAATTTCATAATAGACATGTGTTGTACCCCAAAATTTTCCCTCTCATTCTACCAACATTTCTCATCACAAGACTCCTTGAACTCCAGACAAGATTAGGGTTTTGCACTACTCAAGACATCTCCTTGTACTGATGACCTAAATTAGGGTTTGAGTTTGCACAGGGATTTTTTGGCTTACAATGCTCAAAATGAATTTCATACTTCATGTTGGACTTATAAGTTTATCCATACCAAGTTTCAAGCCTTGAGTCAAAGTTTCATCCAGTCAATTGGACAGTTGACCTAGAAATCAGCTGTATTGGGGAAAAAGTCAACTGTGGCCAATTTACAGTCATACCTCATAAAATTTGAACCACATCAACATTATAAACTCATATGACCATTTGATCAAGTTTGGACCACAACTCCACAAGAAATTTGATCAGATCAACAAAAGGGCAAAATGGTCATTTTTAGGGTTTTGACTTCACAAGGGAAATTTATTTATTTTTGACCTAGCCAATGGAAATTTGGGTTCAAGCATGGATTCAAGGACTCAATGGCATCATCTTGACCTATTCACAAAGTTCAAAAGACCTAAATTGCATTGGATTGACAGATGAATTTTTCAGTCAACTGATCAAATTTTGAATGTACACTAAAAAGTCAAACTTGACTTTTTGGTCAAAATCAAGTGCCAAGGGTCATTTTTCATCAAGATATGTCAAAACATGAAACTTATTCATCAAGAAACCCAATTTTGGCAAATTAGGGTTTAAAGTTGAAAATTTTCATAACTTATAATTTTTCTAAGTTATGAAATTTCTTAATTTTTCCTAACTTTGCCCAACATTTTCACCATGATGCAATTGGATTCAAACAAAACTTCCAACATGAAAGTTTTATTCCTCCACAAAATATACAACTTTGATTCACAGAGTTTTCTCAAAAGAAGTTTGGATATCAAGTTATGATTTTTGGAACAAGGGTCCATGAAACTTTTAACTTAGTGAAATTTTGCCCTAGTTTAGGAAGGATTTTGACCTATCTTCATGGCCATTTTTCACATAGTTCCACTTGGAATATCAAATTTCATTTCAAATATGGAATGTAGAGCATGTTGCAAGCTTTCCAAAATGTCTAAGAACTCTCCAAACTCATTTATGGTTAGGGAGAATCGAAGGCTTGAAGTTGGCAAAAACTCACTTTTCATCCATGGCGTGTTCATATGGATACATGTTGCAAATTCAAATCAGCTTGCTTTGCACTAGATTACATGCCTTAAAACCATTCCACACTCAATAATTAAATTCAAATTCATTGGTCTAAGGCATTGTTTTGGTCATTAGAACATTGCACACAAAATTAATCCCTAAGTAGAAAAAGCAACATTTCCATTTTTGCCAAATCTTGCTTTATGTCAAAACTAAATCCTTGAGCATTGAGCCATATCTTGTGTAGAAAATCAGATCCACAAACTTGAGGGGCCAAGGGCAAAGTGTGCAAGCTGATAGATAGCCTGTACAGGCCTGCTTCACATCACTTCTCATACTTTGCTTCATAACCAAGAAATTTGTCCAAAACACTAGAACTTGAACCTCAGCAAAAAGCAACTTGTGCAAGCTTTTGAAACAACTTTCTCACATCCCCTTGAGCCAGAAACACGACCCATTGAGCCCTCAAATCTCCCATAGCACAAAAATCATCTTCACTTGTCAAAACAGAGCACTCCCTGTAGTTTGAGTTCCACAACACAAATTGCTCGTACGTTTTGTCCCAAATTGGTTCAAACATCTTCCACATAACCCATCTAAACTATCCCAACCCTTAAACACTAACTGTAACTCCATTTACAGGGTTTTCCATTTCAATTTCAGCTTGTGCAGGTTGAGTTCTGTAGGCTTGTTCAAGCACCTTCAAGGCAAGCTAGGCATTGGAGAAGGTTAGGGGAAGTTCAGGCAAGCTCACAAACATCTCAAGCCTTGTTGAAAAGCTCCACATTGCCATACACGAAGTCAGCTGAAACAGGTTTTTATCAACTTCCTATCTCTCTATTTAGGAACATTTAGACTTAGGTTTGTGAATAAGAAATGTAGTATTCATAGCCATGAAGCTGTACATATGCTCAGTTTTCATTTTAATTAAGCATGCTAAGAGACTTTGGTCCATGAACATCCTGAAAAAAATAGGTTAAGATTTAGGGCCACAGAAATTCTCTCTGGTCTTTGAGAGTTAGGACAAGTTCTTTATATGGTTGAATTCTTCTTGGAAAACCCTACAACTTTGATGTTATGTGTTTTTGCAATAGAGCTCGTATGCAGGTTATTCATGTTTGTACATAGGCGCGCGAAATTTGAAGAACAGAGGTTGAAGATGAAGTGGCTTGGGCTGGGCTTTGGTCCTCTCACTATTTGCACCCTTCTTTTGCTGAATGCACCCCCTGGCCCAATTTCTTTATACTTTGATATTTTTTATTTATTTTCATTTTCTGATTTCTATTTTATATTTTCTAAATACAAAAATATCCAAAAATATTTTTTTATAAATTTTTACATTTATTTTGTATTGTATTTTTATTTTTTTAGCATAAAAACAATTTAATTAGTATATATGTTGTTTATTGAAAACTTAAAAATGATATATAAATTATACTTTTTTTTATTTTTATTCTTTATTTTATTTACACTAAAAAAAATATTATTCTAAATATATTTTTAGTCTTGTACATATTTTATTTTTATTGTACATATTTAATATAATTAATATATATACATACTTTTATTTTATTTAATAGATACTTTAGAATAAAAAACATAAAAATACTATACTTTTATTTTTATTATTATTTATACTTAAAAAATACTTTTTCTAAATATATTTTCTTTTTTTGTATATACACCATTTTATTCTATTGTATATAAATAATATAGTCAATATATTTACATTCTTAAAAATTAAGGTTTTACCCTTAATAAAAAAAATAATCTTTTCATTTATTTCTTCCTTTTTTGCATTAAATATTTTTACATACATAAAAATAAACAAAAACCTTTTTGCATATTCATATTATTTTGTATATTTATTTAATTTGTTTATTTAAATATTGTTCATTTATTATTTATGTCATTTGATTCAATTTGGATGTAATAGTAAAACTAGGGTTTTAATTTCTTGTCAAATAATTCCCATTCAAAATTGTATCCCCATCCCCATAATCATGTTGTAATAGTGGTAGATTTATTTTACGCATTTACGCTTTCAATTATGCCATGATTAGAGATTAGGGTTTGTATGCAAAAAAATCCAAAATCAACAAGTAGCTTGACTAATGCAAAGACAAAAATGCATGAAAATCAATACACAATACACACTTTCACCCCTAGGGTTTCATCCACTTGTTGCCTTAAAAATGGGCCATGTTATGCATGTTGAGTACTTTGGCAAAACAAAAACAAAACAAAAGATCATAGTCCCTCGATGACGCTATCTTGGTTGCCTATACAAAATGATCTAGTCCCTTGGGAAAATTGCTAAAAATACTTAACACAATTGCTATCATGGTCTATACTATGACCCGCGTATGTCCCGTTTAACATCCTAATACAAGGTTGTTTACCAAATGCAATGGTAAAACAACACTGTCAAAAGGGTTAAAAACATATAGGAAAGATCTTTGAGTAAAATAGGGTAGACAACTCTTAGTTACTTGATCAAAACTTACAAAAACATCCTTGCTATTTTCAAACGCACTTCACAACACAATTTCCAAACATTTCTCAAAACAAAACTTTCAAAACATTGAACATCTTTTCAAAACACAAAAACACCTTTGTATACATTCAAACAAGAATCATTACAAAGGTTGCCGCAACGATGGCCTCTTTTCAAAACATCTTTCAAAATCACATACAAAGCACCATTTCAAACAATTGAAAATCAAAAGCAAGTGATCTAAACAAGTAACTAAGAGCCCATGGATAACCATGGATGAAAAGGGTGCTTACACCTTCCCTTTTCATAATATACTCCCCGAACCCAAGAAAACATCTCAAAGGTCTTTCCTGTGCTTTTTGACCTTTCCTTAGGATAAAATAAAAAGTCGGTGGTGACTCTTGCTAAACCGAAACATTTGCGAACACCAACGCAAAACCTTAAGTCAGTTCTCCCACCGTATCACAGAACTGGCGACTCTGTTGGGGACATCTCTAAAAGTGGAGTAACCTTAGGGTTTATATCACCTTTGCATGCTTATCTTGTTTTCTTTGATTGCTTTACATTTGGTTCTTTTGTTTGGGTTTGAAATCCTCTTCCCGGATTTGGGAAACATTCATAGGTAAATAGTAATACGTTGTGGAAACTATACGGGGTATACCGACATGGTTGAAGCAATAGCTATATTAGTGCGACATATTTGTGGGTACCGGTAGCCTTTGAGTCAATCAAAGAGAATACGGGGCCGCTGAGTGATGTCATGAAGCACTAATGAACTCTTAGAACCTTTACTTGACCATCTTGGCCTTATTAGGGGTAGTGAGATGACCGGCTTTGGTGCAGTCCGAAGTTGGTAGATACTCGATACTACACTCATTGAGGGTTATTTTCTTGGAATATTTCGGTCGCCAATTAAGTGGCTAAACTGAAACAATGAACACAGAAAATAATCCAGTGATATTGAGCTCCTTAGAACCCGGTTACTATTTATAGAACAGGTTGAGCCAACTAACTTCAAGAGGGTACTTACCTATGAAACCTCATGCAAGCCTTAAACTATGATCTTGTGTGATTTGCTTGTACATATACTTGTGATTACATCATGAACATCATAAAGCATCATATGCATTCACTAACCATTTCAAGGGTTTGGATCTTCAGCTTTGTTCTTGTTTTGTAGGTCATGGAATCACTTCGCAGGAAAACAATTCAAGTCAATCTTGTGAGAATCCCTCCTCAACTCAAGGAGCTTACTTCCAAGATTCCAGAGAATTCTCCCTTCAGTGAAAGACATGGTAAACTTCTCAACTTGGTCAACTCCAACATTGAAGAAGACATGGTGAAAGTTCTCTTCCAATTCTTTGACCCCCTACACCATTGCTTTACATTTCCTGATTATAAACTAGTACCTACTTTGGAGGAATTTTCTCAACTCCTGAGGATTCCTATTCTCCATCAACTACCCTAAAACGGTACGGAAAGAGAACCAAAGCCTGAAGATGTTGCTCAAGCATTACACTTGCAACCATCTGATATCAAAGGTCATTGGGAAACCAGAAGTGGTGTCAAGGGTTTCTTGGCAAAGTTTCTGTTTGAGAAGGCACAAGACTGCTAGAATTCTCTAGATCTGCAAGCTTTTGAGGAGATTGTAGCACTTCTCATCTATGGGTTGGTCTTATTCCCAAACCCTGATCAGCTTATAGATGTGAATGCTGTCAAGATTTTCATGTCTCGGAATCCTATGCCTATATTGCTTGGGGACATCCTACACTCATTTCACACACGAACAATGAGGAAAAGAGGTGTTCTCATGTGTTGTACTCCTCTTCTAGAAAGGTGTTTTATTTCTCACCTTCCCCAATCAATTTTGAAGAATGAGCAGGGTTTAAGGTGGTCACAACGGTTGATGACCCTTACGCATTCTGATGTTCATTGGTGTTCTCAGTCCAGAGAAAATGTCATCATCATTGATCATTGCGGAGAATTACCTAATGTTCCACTACTTGGCATTAGGGGAGGAATTACCTACAACCCATGTTTAGCTTTGAGGCAATTTGGGTATGCCCGAAGGGATGGCCCTCATGATATGCTGATTCCTGACTTGGTTTTTGACTTCGACAACGACGCTTAAGGACTTCGACAAAGGTTTATCCGAGCTTGGAGGATGCCCAACAAAGTGGATAGTAAGACACTTGGGCACAAGAATTCCATCCCCCTTGAGCCTTATCTCAAGTGGGTACAAACCCGCGCCCAGAGTCTTATGATGCCTTACCCCCACATTCTCCCTGTGATCAAAGAGCCTGTTATGGAAGGAGAGGTTCCATACACCCTCCTACATCCAGACATGCCAACATCATTGGAAGATTTGCAAAAGAGTTGGATACATCTCAAGGAAGAGAAGAACACTTTTGAAGCCATCTTTTATGCCAGAGAAGAAGGTTTTGGAACTTACCCGCCGACTTCACGAAGAGGAGACTCTCAACACTTACATCGCGCCAAAGAGGATGCGCAACGTCTTTTTACATTAAGAATTTTGTAATATTTTGCCCATAGGGCATTTATGTACTAACAAATTTCTTCTTATTAATATGACGTGTGTGATACGGTGGGAAGAACTGACTGTTTTTTTGGAATGTTGGTTTGCGTTTTGCGTTTATTTTCGCAAAATGTCGCGATAAGCAAGAGTCTCCATCGACTTTTATTTTATCCAACAAGGAAAGGAAAAAAGCACAGAAAAATTCCTTTTTCGAGATATTTCTCGGGTTCGGGGGGTAGATTATAGAAAGGGAAGGTATTAGCACCCTTTCTATCCGTGGTTATCCACGGGCTCTTAGATACTTACTCATATTGTCTTCAAAATTGCTTTCTTTGTGCTTGTGGGTTTGAAAAAGTTTTTGTTTGAAAACTTCGATTTAACTCTCGCTTCTGTCCTCAAGAGTGTAATGAAGTGTTTTGAAAACTTTGTTTGAAAAGGTGTAAGTGTGAAAAAGATTTTGTTTTTTGAAAGAGCAAGTATCTAAGAACCATCTACCTACTCGAAAAAAGGAATTGTTCTATGCTAATGTCCTTTAGGCAATGCTATCCCACTATTTATGAGTAGGTAGCATCGTCGTTGGAGTTTAAGGGTCAACTCAAATTAGGGACATACGGTCACCAAAGCAATGTTAGGACGCCTTAGTGGTAACCCTAATGTCTTAGATCATTTGTTTTGAGGCAACAATATCCGAGGCAACCGTTTCGAGGCGACTATGATGTTTTAGACAAGAGGGCGACCTCTAAAGTAACCTATACTCAATGACCGCGTACGAAGGCAACCAAGTGGGGTGTACCCTAAGAGTGTGCATGTGCGAGTGTGTCATTTTTAGTTAATTTTATCTTTGTACATGTTAATGGTGATCTAAGTTGATTTTAGGTTTAAACATTCAATCTTGTCATACATCTCCTATTATCAAACATCTAACAGTTATATTTTGCAGAAAATAAATTGCGGAATTTAAATTACAAGGCGTCGGGTATTTACATCGCCAAAGACAAACCCTTTAAAAATAAATAAAGCGATAAAAATAATAAAAATCCTATTTAACTATTACAAACCGGAGGCAAGTACATTATGATATAAAGGAAAATAAATCGCATGCGAGAAATTAAATCGAGCGCAAATAGGGTTTTGACCCTTTTTGAGAGAAAGTATCTTTTTTGGTTGTTTTTTTTAATTAAGAAAGAAACTATCCTAAATTAATTATTAAATTAAATTAATTAAATAAATTAGTAAAATAAATTATTTTTGGTCTTTTTGTTATTTAAAGAAAGAAAATAAAATTAATTAATGTTAGTAAAAACCTAATAAGTCTAGTTAATTTTAATTACTTACAAAAATATATTAAAGTTATTTCTAATTAAAGCCTAAATTAATTAAATTAGTGTTTATCAATAAAAAATTAAAATTTGATTTTATGAAGAAAATATTTTTGTGGTTTTAATTTTATAGAAAAAAAGAATTTTTGATTGGTTAATAATTAAATAGAAATAATAAAATAAATAATTAAAACAAAATAAATATAATATAGAGAGAGGGGTATGGGCCTGTTTTGGGGGTCAGGGTAGCAAGTTCAAGGCCCATTTGCATTGGCCCTGTTTGACTTTCTGGATCTGATGTATGCACGTTGACTTGATCTATGACGAACCCTCACTCCTGGATCACCAGATTTGGCCTTGGGCCATCTGGCACTTTGATATGTGAAGGAGTATGGTACACTACGCGCCTGGATTTGCATGTGATTACCTGAAGAAAAAATATATTGAGAAAGTGGAGGACCTGGGATTCGAACCCAGGTCCTGTAGGCGTTTGGAGTGCTTGCTTTGCCACTGGGACGCTTTGCTTCATTTGTAAATATGTTACACAAAAATAATAATAAAATAAAATAATTCATATGCCAGAAAAGACAAAAACAAAGCGCGCCATGTTTGAATGGGCGAATCATGCCTCACCATGCATCATCTTCAACCCTCATCCGTAGCTAAAAACCTGTAAAAAAACTTATAGTTACGGACACAAGCCATCGCTACAAGTCGTGCCTCCTCCAAAATCTGTTGTAGGCCATAAAAATAAATTCTAAGGGCATGGTAGTGTTCGTCTTGACCTCCCGGTCCTAACCATGCCCTTCTTGATGGACAATTATCCTTGAAATAAAAATGCCCAAAAACGACCAAGAAACCCTAGCTATGGCATCTCACAGTATAGGTCACATAAACAAAATTGAGTAATGCAAAAAGCTTAGAAACATGGCGAGGATTATGAATATGCAAGTAATTTGTACCAAAGATGCAAGAATAACGATTTACGAATTCAAATGCAGAGCTAGGTAACGTGATACTTACAGTGTGTTTGGGCGTGTGTGGAAGCCTGCTTTGGATTGGTTTCAACTCAGTGAACCTCCAGGAACTGATTGGGATGCTTCTTGGCTTCTGAGATTGCCTCTAAGTGTGAATTCGAATTCAAGCTTTTTCACCACTTTTTCAAGTTTCGTTCTCTCTATGCTTGCAGCCTCTAACCCTTGTTTTCGTGCCTTAAGCCTCCTTATGTATTATGGAATGCATTAGGTTAAGAATTATGGATTCAATCTCTCTAAATCAATGCACCCATATTTGATTTGATTCACTTTTGAAAGCTTGCGAAATTTGTCGAAAATCCATCTTTTTGCACATGATCTTGTGTGATACGAATTTGATGAGATTAATGATGATGATCTCAACCTGAAATAGCCAAAAAGATCTCAAGTAATCAATATTTGGATTTTATTTGATTTAATTTGATTAAAAATGAAATAATTCAATAAAAAATCAAATAAAATAATAAAAAAGAAATATGATCTCAAGGCTGAAGCTAGGACACGTGTGCAATGGGGGAAGCTCCAATTAAGTGGAAAAGAATGGGCCCGTTTGACAAAATTTGAAGTTTTGGGGATAATTGACTTTTGGCAATTTTGCAAAAATTCCCAACTTTAACAATGCATAACTTCTTAAATTTTGAACTTTTGGAGGTGTTCTTGGACTTTCTAGAAATCTTGAGATGTACTCTAACCAACCCTTTTGGTCTCATATCATTTTGACATTCCATGCACAAGTTATATGCTTTGACAAAAAAGGTGTTTTTGTTGACTTTCAAAAATGACCTATAATGTCCAAATTTATAACTTCTTGTGAGTGCATTTTCTGATCTTGGGGTATGAAGATGGATTGTAGGAAATTGCATCCTCTTAAAAATTAGCTTTGGATGGGTCATTTCTCATAAATTATGAGAACGTTATGCTTGGTCAAAGTTGAGTTGACTTTTTCCTACAAAACCCTAATTTAGCAACTTTTGAGTCTTGATGAATTTTGAGCAATCCTTGATGAATCATGATCAACCCTTGATCAAATGATCAAATATACTTCAAAATGAGAATGTTGACAAAAAATCTTGAAGTTTGACTGTTTATAGGTCACAGTTGACTTTTGCCCTAGCACAGTCGATTTTTGGACCCTTTGAGCAATTGACTGGGCAAACTTCCTCTGCAAGGCTTGAAATTTGACATGGATGACCTTGAGGACATATTAGGACATTGGGGAGCACTTGAGGTCATTTGGAATCAAGGATCTTGATGCAACACAAAACCCTAATTTGGGGTTGACTGCCTCAGGAGATGATTGTCTGTCCAACTTTTGAGCAATCTTGAGCCACTTGGAGATTTTCCTTGCAATGTTTTGAGAAATATGAGAGGGAAAATTTTGGGGTACAACAACGTGTGTTCTTTTTGTTTGCAACAAATTTGAATTTCTGAATCCTTGAATGCATTACATAAATAACATATCATTCATCATATGCATAAACAGGTCTTCACACCGGGTTTCCTTATCTTTCTGCTGTTTATTTCAGCAAGATGGATATAGAGTAGACGGTCAAAGATCTGCCAGCACATAATTCTCAGTTCCAACAACTCCTCATGGCCTTGGCAAAAGGTCAAGAGGACCTTAAAGCACTGTTAGAGAAAGAGAAAGAAAAAGACAAAGAGAAAAAGAAGAAAAGAATTGGTGTGGCCACTATGGGAAGAAGGTTTGAGAACCAGGCTAGAAGGGTCCTCGAGTTCCCCTCGACGTCTGACGAAGGGGTTGGTAAAGGTAAAGGAATTGCAATGCCCTCCGAGTCTGAAGCTGAAGAGGAAGAAGAAGAAGAGGAGGAAGATTACTCTGAGCAGCAGTATCCTCCTGCAGACGATAAGTATAAAAATCTGGAAGAGCGGTTGGCAGCTATGGAGGTACAAAGAGTACCTGGGTTGGATTTAGAAGAACTAGGGTTGGTTGCTGGGATCGTCATTCCCCCCAAGTTCAAAGTGCCTACATTTGCCAAATACGACGGTTTGTCCTGTCCGAAGATGCATCTACGGTCCTACGTCAAAAAGATCCAACCTCACTCTTCTGATAAGGATCTGTGGGTCCACTTTTTTCAAGATAGTTTATCGGGTATGCAATTGGACTGGTTCTATCAACTTGAGAGATCTGATGTTCATAACTGGGAGGATTTGGCTGCTGCTTTCTACCGACAATACCAATATAACGCAGATTTAGCGCCTACTCGTACTCAACTACAGAGCATGGGTATGGCCTCTAATGAGGGATTTAAGGAGTATGCCCAGAAGTGGCGGGATTTGGTTGGAAGGGTGCAACCACCATTGTCGGATAGAGAGATGGTTGACATGTTTTTGGGGACCCTGTCAGGTCCATTCTTCAATCACTTGATCGGGAGCTCATCTGCAGGGTTCCCCGAATTAATTCTGACCGGTGAAAGGGTCGAAGCTGGCATTAAGAGTGGTAAAATTCAGAAGGATGCCTCCGCTTCCACTGCTATCAAGAAGACCTTCCCAACCAAGAAGGAAGTTTCTGCTGTTCACACCCTGAGAAATCAAGGGAGAATGGAGCGCCGACCAGCGGTGGGGGTTGTGATGATCCAGAACTCCTCAGCCGATCAACCTCGAAGTAGTCAACCCAGAGCTAACCAGCAAAAGGTAGAAAGGCCACAACGGCAATTCACCCGGATTAATATGACACCGGCTCAGGTCCTCCCTCATCTGTTAAAGTTAAACCTTACCAACTTGAAAGAAGCGCCGAAAAACCCAAGTACCTCTTCTCCCTATTATCATTCCAATGCAAAATGTGCATACCATTCGGACAGTGTAGGGCATGACACCAACAACTGTTGGGCCCTTAAAAACAAGATCCAAGATTTAATAGATGCCAAGGAGGTGGAGTTTGATGCTTCCGAAAAACCTAATGTGATATCCGCTCCTATGCCAAAACATGGTCATAATGTCCATGCTATTGTAGAAGATCTTCATGTTACTGCTGTTGATGACTTAATGACTCAGTTGCCAATGATCAAGATGAATATGTTGAAAGCCGGGATTTTCTCGGGCTGTGAAAAAGATTATTACTTTTGTTCAACCGTTCAATCCAACTGCCCACTGTTGAAGTCAGGCATTCAACGCCTGATGGATACCCAAGAGATCCTCTTTCAGAAAACTCCTGTTGCTACTATTACTCATGTTACTCCTGTTACTCCAATCAATGATGTTGCTATAATCACCATTTCTGACGATCTTTCCAAGACCTGCAAAAGGCCTGTTAAGATTACACCTGATCCAAAGTTTGTACCGCTGAAGATTACCATGCCGGGGCCTATCCCATATAAGTCCAATAAGACAATACCGTGGAATTATGGAGGAGAGATCTTCTATCACTGTGTGAAACAGATCGAATCAGTTGAAGAAAATTCCGATGAAGAGACTCCTGATATGGGGAATATTGCGGGGACAAGTAAGATCACTCGTAGCGGAATAATCTTTTCTCCGGAGATTTCTCTTCTACGGGCAGTCTTCGGACCCTCAAGTGCTTCTGTGCCTGTCAAGATATCTGTGCAAAGTCCAGTAATTGAAGAAATTGTTACTCCCGAAGTTGTACCCTCTACTGTTACTGCTGATAAAGGTAAGGGGATCCAAGAAGCGCCCGTCAGGACGAGGGCTCAGACTTTGGTTATCCCTGAAACCACCCAAAAGGAGATGGAGGATATTTTAAAGATAATTAAGAAGAGCGACTATGACGTCGTAGAGAAGATGGGGCAAACCCCTTCAAAAATCTCCATGCTGGCTCTATTGCCCTGCTCCGAGGCTCATGCCAAAGCCTTGATCAAATTCCTCAAGACGGCACACGTGCCTCAAGAAACTTCTGCAGATCAGTTTCAAGAGTGTGTGGCCAGTCTTACAGCCGATAATGGTCTTGGCTTTTCTGATGCCGATTTGACCTCTAAAGGAAGAAAGCATAATGATGCACTGCATGTTTCGGTAGAGTGCAGAGGGACCACACTTGCTCATGTTCTGGTTGATACCGGTTCATCTTTAAATGTTCTACCAAAGAAAGTTTTGGACAGGCTAGACTGTGAAGGTTTGACCCTAAAGCCCAGTAATATCATTGTTCGAGCCTTCGACGGTTCTAAGCGGATGGTTCACGGAGAGGTGGACATCCCAATTAAGGTGGGAACGGAAATTTTCAACTCTACTTTTTATGTGATGGACATCCGTCCTTCATATTCATGCTTGTTGGGAAGGCCATGGATCCACAACGCTGGGGCATTCACTTCTTCTCTACACAAAATGCTCAAATACCCAGTCCAGGGTAAAATCACAACAGTTCATGGTGAGGAGGAGTATATGATAAGCCACCTTAACTCTTTCCGCTACATGGAGTTAGATGGTGAATTCATAGAAACACCTTTCCAACACTTTGAAGAGGTTTCTCCAGAAGTTGCGGTAGCCAAGACAATGACTAATGTGCCCATCATTACCAAGCATGTGTCCCAGATGTCATCCCTTAAAGATGTGGAGGCTATAATCAGGGAAGGAGGAAGTACATTGTGGGGTCAACTGCCAGATTTTCCTTACAAGACAGATAAGTACGGATTGGGTTTCACTGTTGCTAGCCAGAAAGCTGTGCGTCGCACCCGAGCTGGAGGACCGCCACTAAAAATCACTCATCACGGAGTTCATGCTTTAGAGGATGATAAAGAAGAAAGCAATTTCGAAGATTGGATCTTTCCAACCATTGAAGGGGGACTAAACAACTAGGAGGCGAAAGACTTCGTTCCCATTACTTTCATCAATCAGTAATTTATCTTTTGAACATTTATGTTGGTCTATAATAACTATTAAACAATTCGTACACTCTTTTCGCCTTATGCCTTACCCGGGGTATATAGGTCCATTTGTAAGGGTTTTGATTCTTCATTTTCATATGCCATTTTTAATGAATCATGGACGTTTTTCATATATAAACTTTTGTGTTCATTTTCTTTCCTTTTACATTTTATTTTGTTTAAGGATGGCTATCCCTTACACACACACACACTCACAAAATACAGGTACCCATCCACTCCGGATTCCATGGGTGACTATTCTGCTATGGCCTTCAACAACTCTTAAGATCTGGTCAATCATGCCGAGTGCGAAGGTGATGAAGACTGTGAAGTGCCTGGAGAGTTGGCTAGACTTTTGCAACAAGAAGAAAGGGCTATTCTGCCCCATGAAGAGTTGTTAGAGACTGTCAATTTGGGTACTGCCGAGGACAGAAAAGAGATTAAAGTGGGTGCCAACCTGGAGCCAAGCGTCAAAGATCGTTTAGTTCAGCTGTTGAATGAGTTTGTTGAGATCTTCGCCTGGTCCTATGAAGATATGTCGGGATTGGATACAGATATTGTGGTTCACCGTCTCCCTACAAGAGAAGACTGTCCACCAATCAAACAGAAAGTCCACCGAATGAGGCACGACATGTCCGAAAAGATCAAGGATGAGGTGATGAAACAGTTCAATGTTGGGTTTTTGGCTGTTACTTCCTATCCACAATGGGTTGCTAACATTGTGCCCGTGCCTAAGAAGGACGGCAAAGTTAGAATGTGTGTGGACTACAGAGACATAAACAGGGCTAGCCCTAAAGATGATTTTCCACTACCACACATTGACATCTTGGTTGACAACACAGCTCAACACAAATTATTCTCTTTCATGGACGGATTTTCAGGGTACAACCAGATCAAAATGGCCCCCGAAGACATGGAGAAGACTACTTTTGTTACGCAATGGGGTACCTTCTGCTATAAAGTGATGCCATTTGGGCTGAAGAATGCCGGGGCAACCTATCAGCGAGCCATGGTAGCTTTGTTTCATGATATGATACATCATGAGATCGAAGTCTACGTAGACAACATGATAGCCCATTCACAGACAGAAGAAGAACACCTCGACCATCTGCAAAAGCTGTTTTTCAGATTGAAGGAATATAAGCTCAGACTAAACCCTACCAAGTGCACTTTCGGAGTTAGGTCCGGTAAACTCTTGGGATTCATCATCAGTAACAAAGGCATTGAGGTTGATCTTGCTAAAGTCAAAGCTATACGAGAAATGCCTGCCCCCCGCACTGAAAAGGAGGTCATAGGTTTCTTGGGACGCCTAAATTATATTGCAAGGTTCATCTCTCACCTAACATCTACCTGTGAACCAATCTTCAAGCTGTTGAAGAAAGATCGGGTGGTTGAATGGAATGATGACTGTCAAGTTGCTTTCGATAAAATCAAGGAGTATTTGCTGGAACCTCCTATCTTGATGCCACCCGTCGAAGGAAGGCCGTTAATCATGTAGCTGACTGTTTTGGATAACTCAATGGGGTGCGTACTGGGCCAACATGACGAGTCTGGTCGAAAAGAGCATGCCATTTATTACCTTAGCAAAATGTTTACCGACTGTGAGACTCGCTACTCACTGCTCGAGAAAACTTGCTTCACTTTGGTATGGGCTGCTCGCCAGCTAAGACAGTATATGTTGACACATACCACTTTGTTGATTTCCAAGATGGACCCGATCAAGTACATCTTCGAAAAGCCCACTTTATCTGGAAGAATCGCTAGATGGTAAATGATCCTGACTGAGTACGACATCTAGTACACAACCCAAAAATCTATAAAGGGGAGTGTACTAGCTGACCATCTAGCTCATCAAGCTTTCAAAGATTACCAATCCATGAAGTTCGACTTCTCCGATGAAGACATTATGACATTGGACAATATTGAAGGTAACGGACCGTATGACGGACCTGAACAAGGATCCCGATGGACCCTGTACTTTGATGGTGCTTCAAATGCACTTGGCAAAGGTATCGGTGCGGTACTTATCTCTCCAGAAGGTCGCCATACACCTTTCACCACCAGACTCTGCTTCAGCTGCACCAACAACATGGCCGAGTATGAAGCTTGTATCTTTGGTCTCAAGGCTGCTATTGACTTGGGAATCAAATCTTTGATTGTATTTGGGGACTCGGCTTTGGTTATCAGTCAAATCAAAGGAGAGTGGGACACTAAACATCCTAATCATATCCCATACAAAGAGCATGTCCTGACATTATTACCTCATTTCTAGCAGATTACCTTCGAGCACTTCCCGTGAGAAGAAAATCAGCTAGCGGATGCTCTAGCTACAATGTCTTCCATGTTTAAACTCAACTGGGATAATGAGGCTCCCCAAATCACCGTCGAGTGAATGGATGAACCTGCACACTGTCATGAGATTAATACCGAAGAAGTAGTGGAACAACCCTGGTTTCATGAAATCAAAAGGTATCTCAAGACTCGAGAATACCCTGAAGGAGCTTCAGTCAACGACAAAAAGTTCTTAAGGAGATTTGCTGCCAAGTTCTTCCTGAGCAATGGTATCCTATATAAGCGCAGCCATGATTGTGTTCTGCTTCGTTGTGTGGACAAGGTTGAAGTTGAGCAGATCATGACTGAACTGCATAGTGGTACATTTGGCACCCACTTGAGCGGACATACGATGGCTAAGAAGATTCTAAGGGCAGGCTACTACTGGTCTACCATGGAAGATGATTGTCATCAATACGCTCGTACTTGTCACAAATGCCAAGTCTATGCTGACAAGGTACATATTCCTCCAGTTCCTCTCAATGTCCTAACAGCTCCTTGGCCATTCGCAATGTGGGGAATCGACATGATTGGAGAGATCAAGCCTATGGCATCTAATGGACATCGCTTCATCTTGGTGGCTATTGATTACTTTACCAAGTGGGTCGAAGCAGCTTCCTTCGCCTCCGTTACAAAGAATGTGGTTGCCCGCTTCATCAAGCAGAACCTCATATGCCGGTATGGTATCCCCGACAGGATCATCATAGACAACAGTACAAACCTGAATAACACTGTGATCACCGCTCTGTGCGAGCAGTTCAAAATTCAACATCACAATTCATCTCCCTATCGGCCAAAGATGAACGGTGATGTTGAAGCTGAGAACAAAAATATCAAGAAGATCATTCAAAAGATGACGGTCACCTACAAAGACCGGTATGAGATGTTACTGTTTGCTCTGCACGTTTATCATACCACGGCGCGTACTTCAACCGGGGAAACCCCCTTTTCTTTGGTATATGGCATGGAAGTTGTT
This sequence comes from Vicia faba, assembly GCA_948472305.1. Classification (NCBI taxonomy): domain Eukaryota; kingdom Viridiplantae; phylum Streptophyta; class Magnoliopsida; order Fabales; family Fabaceae; genus Vicia; species Vicia faba. The sequence goes on from CATIWC010001102.1 coordinate 21,229, forward strand.
TTACCTATGGAAGTTTATATCCCTTCCTTGAGGATTATGAAGGATGTTGGTTTAAGTGAAGACGATTGGCTTCAGACCCGGCTTGATCAACTTAATTTGATCGACGAGAAGCGACTTAATGCTGTTTGTCATGGTCAGACGTATCAAAAACGAATGATCAAGGCTTTCAACAAGAAAGTCAGACGTCAGGTATATCAAGTCGGAGATCTTGTAATCAAGCGGATCATCTTGCCGCAAAGTGATCCCATGGGCAAGTAGACTCCTACTTACGAAGGACCATTTGTGATTAAAAACATCTTTTCTGGTGGGGATATGATTCTAACCACCATGGACGGTGATGACCTGCCGCACCCTGCGAACGCAGACATAGTCAAAAGATACTACGCATAAACGACCCGACAAGTCGAAAACCTGAAAAGGCGACTTGGGCAAAAAAAAGGGCATCCCGGTGAATCGAAAATCTGAAAGGGCGGTTCACGCAAAAATTAGGGATAAATAAAAAAATTTGTACACCCGGCAAGTTGAAAACCCGAAAGGGCGACTTGGGAAAAAAAGGGTTTCCCGGTGGATCGAAAACCTGAAAGGGCGGTCCAGGCAAAAGTTAGGGAATTAAAGTGTATGACTATGTCTCGTCGGATCACTTTAAGGACAATCTCTTCACAGACAAGCTCCAAGCTTCTGATCAATCCAATCATCTGTGAACGAAGCAACGAATGGACAAGATACTCAGAGTTACGAAGGCTATAACAGAATGGGAACCCCATGGAATTGTTACACATAGCCATCTTTCTTTGTATAAATTTTTCTCATTTTTATGACAAACATTCTCTTACTAGGATGTTTGTCTCCTTTGTACAAAATACTTACACAAAGTTAATACAAAGATACTTCAAAGTGCAGAAATTTGTTTGTTTTTTTCTTTCCTTACACGTGTGTTTTATTTGAAAATGTCCAATGATTTATTAAAATGAGCATATGCATTTGAAAATATTCACCGCTTACAAATGAAAAGAAATGAGAAAGGATAATTACTGATATTTTGAAAGTATAGGAAAAAGTCTTTAGGCTATTCCAGAAGAAACCCCCTGCAGTATGTCATTCAGATCCTCAACAGAGCTAAAACCTTGAAATACATATCCCCAGCGGAGCCAGATGACTTTGAACTACCAATCCCCAGTGAAGATGAAACTTTCTTCCCCAACAGAGTCTAAAACTTCAACCTTTAAACCCCGGTGGAGTACCATCCATTTTCCTCCAGTAGATTGGCATACAACCCAAACTTTTGAAAAACTCGCCAACAGGATAAACATTCTCCCCGCTGAGTTATTTCTCGGAAGAATAAAGATTCTTGTCCTCATTTCTCCAGTTGAAGCCTTCCAGGTTTTAATTCCCCAGTAGAGATTGTCAGAGTTTCCCTTATCCGCCAGGAAAGTCGTGAAGGATTCCTAATTCCCCGCAGAAGTTGTCAAAGCTCTTGGTGATCCCCACAAGTCACCAAGGATTTTCAATCCCCAGCAGTAGTCCAAAGGATTTCTCAGTCTCAGCAATCAAAGGTTTTGAATCTCCATCAGCAGTCAAGGGTTTATTTTCCCCGGCAGTAGTCAAAGATTTCATTATCTCCCGCTATCAAGGATTTATTTTCCTCAACAAGACGGCTACTCAGCTTACATGCGCATACATTACATTCATATATCATAAACATTGATAAAACACATTTATTGCATCATACATGTCATGCAACATAACTTTGTGTTTCAACTAACATTTTACCCTTTTCAGGATAAGATTAAAAGTTAACTTTAACAAATGTTCAAAGATTTCAGATACAGTATGGATACACCCCAGACACGGAGGTCATTCTATTACTCGTTCAGGTCTCGTATTTCAGATACAATATGGATACACCCCAGACACGGAGTTCATTCTATTACTTATTCAAAATTTCAAGTCAAGATACAGTACAGATACGCTCCAGACACGGATGCCATTCTGTCACTCATTCAGACTTCAACAATCAGATACAGATTAGATACGCTCCAGACACGAAAGCCATTCTATTTCTCATTCAGATTCAACTATCAAATTCAAGTTCAGATACACCCCAGACACGAAGGTCATTCTGTCACTCATTCAGACTTCAACAATAAGATACAGATTAGATACGCTCCATACACGGATCCCATTCCTTTTGCTCATACAAATCCAATCTCCAGATACAACTCAGATACGTTCCAAATACGGATACCATTCTAGTGTTCATTCTCCTGATTTTTAACAAACATTCTTGGATGGCATCTTTAAGCCCATCTCCAGCAAGATTCCACCATCTCCAAATGGCATCTTTAAGCCCATTCCCTCAGTTACATTTCGACGAGTGCAAATTTACGGGCACTCTAGTGTCCAATCCTCTTTTACCTTCGAGTCACGAAAGGCAAACTTTCCAATCTAACTCTTCAGGTTCAAGAAGATTGAACAGGGGCAGCTGTTGTACGCCAAAATTTTCCCTCTCATTCTACCAACATTTCTCATCACAAGACTCCTTGAACTCCAGACAGGATTAGGGTTTTGCACTGCTCAAGACATCTCCTTGTACTGATGACCTAAATTAGGGTTTGAGTTTGCACAGGGATTTTTGGCTTACAATGCTCAAAATGAATTTCATACTTCATGTTGGACTTATAAGTTTGTCCATACCAAGTTTCAAGCCTTGAATCAAAGTTTTATCTAGTCAATTGGACAGTTGGCCTAGAAATCAGCTGCATTGGGGAAAAAGTCAATTGTGGCCAATTTACAGTCAAACCTCATAAATTTTGACCCACATCAACATTATAAACTCATATGAACCATTTGATCAAGTTTGGACCACAACTCCATAAGAAAATTGATCAGATCACCAAAAGGGCAAAATGGTCATTTTTAAGGTTTTGACTGCACAAGGGAAATTTTTTATTTTTGACCTAGCCAATGGCAAATCGGGTTCAAGCATGGATTCAAGGACTCAATGGCATCATCTTGACCTATTCACAAAGTTCAAAAGACCTAAATTGCATTGGATTGACAGATGAATTTTTCAGTCAACTGATCAAATTTTGAATGTACACTAAAAAGTCAAACTTTGACTTTTTGGTCAAAATCAAGTGCCAAGGGTCATTTTTCATCAAGATATGTCAAAACCTGAAACTTATTCATCAAGAAACCCAATTTTGGAAAATTAGGGTTTAAAGTTGAAAATTTTCATAACTTAGAATTTTTCTAAGTTATGAAATTTCTTAATTTTTCCTAACCTTGCCCAACATTTTCACCATGATGCAATTGGATTCAGACAAAACTTCCAACATGAAAGTTGTATTCCTCCACAAAATCTAAAACTTTGATTCAGAGTTTTCTCAAAAGAAGCTTGGATCTCAAGTTATGATTTTTGGAACAAGGGTCCATGAAACTTTTAACTTAGTGAAATTTTGCCCTAGTTTAGGCAGGATTTTGACCTATCTTCATGGCCATTTTTCACATAGTTCCGCTTGGAATATCAAATTTCATTTCAAATATGGAATGTATAGCATGTTGCAAGCTTTCCAAAATGTCTAAGAACTCTCCAAACTCATTTATGGTTAGGGAGAATCGAAGGCTTGAAGTTGGCAAAAACTCACTTTTCATCCATGGCGTGTTCATATGGATACATGTTGCAAACTCATTTTGGTCATTAGAACATTGCACACAAAATTAATCCCTAAGTAGAAAAAGCAACATTTCCATTTTTGCCAAATCTTGCTTTATGTCAAAACTAAATCCTTGAGCATTGAGCCATATCTTATGCAGTAAATAAGATCCACAAACTTGAAGGGCCTAGGGCAAAGTGTGTAAGCTGATAGATAGCCTGTACAGGCCTGCTTCACATCACTTCTCATACTTTTCTTCATAACCAAGAAATTTGTCCAAAACATTAGAACTTGAACCTCAGCAAAAACCAACTTGTGCAAGCTTTTGAAACAACTTTCTCACATCCCCTTGAGCCAGAAACACGACCCCTTGAGCCCTCAAACCTCCCATAGCACAAAATCATCTTCACTTGGCAAAACAAGGCACTCCCTGCAGTTTGAGTTCCACAACACAAATTGCTCGTGCATTTTGTCCCAAATTGGTTCAAACATCTTCCACATAACCCATCTAAACTATCCCAACCCTTAAACAATAACTGTAACTCCATTTACAGAGTTTTCCTTTTTCAATTTCAGCTTGTGCAGGTTGAGTTCTGTAGGCTTGTTTAAGCACCTTCAAGGAAAGCTAGGCATTGGAGAAGGTCAGGGGAAGTTCAGGCAAGCTCCCAAACATCTCAAGCCTTGTTGAAAAGCTCCACATTGCACGAAGTCAGCTGAAACAGGTTTTTATCAACTTCCTATCTCTCTATTTAGGAACATTTAGACTTAGGTTTGTGAATAAGAAATGTAGTATTCATAGCCATGAAGTTGTACATATGCTCAGTTTTCATTTTAATTAAGCATGCTAAGAGAATTTGGTCCATGAACATCCTGAAAAAAATAGGTTAAGATTTAGGGCCAGAGAAATTCTCTCTGGTCTTTGAGAGTTAGGACAAGTTCTTTATATGCTTCAATTCGTCTTGGAAAACCCTACAACTTTGATGTTATGTGTTTTTGCAATAGAGCTCGTATGCAGGTTGTTCATGTTTGAACATAGGCGCGCGAAATTTGAAGAACAGAGGTTGAAGATGAAATGGCTTGGGCTGGGCTTTGGTCCTCTCACTATTTGCACCCTTCTTTTGCTGAATGCACCCCCTGGCCCAATTTTTTTATACTTTGATATTTTTTATTTATTTTCATTTTCTGATTTCTATTTTATATTTTCTAAATACAAAAATATCCAAAAATATTTTTTTATAAATTTTTACATTTATTTTGTATTGTATTTTTATTTTTTTAGCATAAAAACAATTTAATTAGTATATATGTTGTTTATTGAAAACTTAAAAATGATATATAAATTATAATTTTTTTATTTTTATTCTTTATTTTATTTACACTAAAAAATATTGTTCTAAATATATTTTTAGTCTTGTACATATTTTATTTTTATTGTACATATTTAATATAATTAATATATATACATACTTTTATTTTATTTAATAGATACTTTAGAATAAAAAACATAAAAATACTATACTTTTATTTTTATTATTATTTATACTTAAAAAATACTTTTTCTAAATATATTTTATTTTTTTGTATATACACCATTTTATTTTATTGTATATAAATAATATAGTCAATATATTTACATTCTTAAAAATTAGGGTTTTACCCTTAATAAAAAAAGTAATCTTTTCATTTATTTCTTCCTTTTTTGAATTAAATATTTTTACATACATAAAAATAAACAAAAACCTTTTTGCGTATTCATATTATTTTGTATATTTATTTAATTTGTTTATTTAAATATTGTTCATTTATTATTTATGCCATTTGATTCAATTTGGATGTAATAGTAAAATTAGGTTTTTAATTTCTTGTCAAATAATTCTCATTCAAAATTGTATCCCCATCCCCATAATCATGTTGTAATAGTGGTAGATTTATTTTACGCATTTACGCTTTCAATTATGCCATGATTAGAGATTAGGATTTGTATGCAAAAAAATCCAAAATCAACAAGTAGCTTGACTAATGCAAAGACAAAAATGCATGAAAATCAATACACAATACACACTTGCACCCCTAGGGTTTCATCCACTTGTTGCCTTAAAAATGGGCCATGTTATGCATGTTGAGTACTTTGGCAAAACAAAAACAAAACAAAAGATCATAGTCCCTCGATGACGCTATCTTGGTTGCCTATACAAAATGATCTAGTCCCTTGGGAAAATTGCTAAAAATACTTAACACAATTGCTATCATGGTCTATACGATGACCCGCGCCTGTCCCGTTTAACATCCTAATACAAGGTTGTTTACCAAATGCAATGGTAAAACAACACTGTCAAAAGGGTTAAAAACATATAGGAAAGATCTTTGAGTAAAATAGGATAGACAACTCTTAGTTACTTGATCAAAACTTACAAAAACATCCTTGCTATTTTCAAACACACTTCACAACACAATTTCCAAACATTTCTCAAAACAAAACTTTCAAAACATTGAACATCTTTTCAAAATACAAAAACACCTTTGTATACATTCAAACAAGAATCATTACAAAGGTTGCCGCAACGATGGCCTCTTTTCAAAACCACATACAAAGCACCATTTCAAACAATTGAAAAGCAAAAGCAGGTGATCTAAACAAGTAACTAAGAGCCCATGGATAACCATGGATGAAAAGGGTTCTTACACCTTCCCTTTTCATAATCTACTCCCCGAACCCAAGAAAACATCTCAAAGGTCTTTCCTATGCTTTTTGACCTTTCCTTAGGATAAAATAAAAAGTCGGTGGCGACTCTTGCTAAACCGAAACATTTACGAACACCAACGTAAAACCTCAAGTCAGTTCTCCCACCGTATCACACCATGGATCCAAACCCTAGTCTCTTAACCAACAAAAGGGAAATAAACCCCAATTCAGGCTCTCATGAATTTGGATGGAGAATAGCCTTTATAGCTTGAGGAGAAGGAATTTATGATGACCATACCTCAATTCCCTAATTTCACATAACCCAATAATCAAGAACCAGATAGATCTGTCTTTGTATGATGAAGAAACCTCAAACCAATAAAAAAACCTAATTTCTGAATGAGCAGCCTAGGAGATGGTAATGAGGAGCAAACCCTAATTTTTAGTCACACATAGGGAAATAAACCCTAATCCAAGATCTTGATGAATTTGAATGAGAAACGACCTTGTACAAGGATGAATAAGAAACTCATGATAACCATACTTCAAAACCTGGTTCCACTATCCACTGCCCAAGGAGGAGCCAAGGAAATCAACTGTAGAATGTAGAAGCATCAAACCAAAATTGAACCCTAGTTAGCACTACCATTGATTCTTCGAACCACTTCCTTATTGAAATGCATGAATGACCTAATGAGAATGGTGCAAATGAAATGCAAAGCCTAAAACAGATAAAAGTAGAATTAGGAGGGAAATATTTAGGGTGAAACATATATTAATAAGGTTAGTATACATTGAAACAAAATTAAAATGACAGTATGAAATTTATGTAAAAAAACAAAACCGGCGATGCATGCATACTGGTTTTTTGCCTTTTGGATCATCACAATCGATCAAATCTTACCCTATAGTGCTTCTGGAATTGAATGGGGCAAGTATTTGGCTTTGAGGGAGACTGCAAGATAGGGTTTCGATTTTTCCTAGTTTTGATATTTTTTTGGAAATTTGGAAGGGTGACCTTGTGCAAATTTTTTGTGCCTTGTCTTGTCTGAAATAGTGAGAATATATAGTGATGAATTAGGTCAAACAAGATTGGTCTTGGACCTTTATATGAAAGCCATTTACTTTATTTCATTTATTTGGAATTTAAATAAATAAAATCAAAAATAAATGGAATAAAAATCTAAGGGGTGTATGAATAAGTTCATATTCATATTGAGGCCTATAACACGCATGGACTTTGAAACACAAGTCCACTAGCCCAAAAATTCAAGTTTGGTCACTTTAGGTTTCATGCATTTTCTCAAAATTTCCCAACTTGCACCAATCATATCTCCCTCAATTTTTATCATATGAAGGTGATCCTTGACTTTTTGGAAAGCTCAATATGTCCTCTACAATCTCTATGTTGATCATTTTTTCATTTGAAGAATTTATCTTGAAGTAAGTTGCCTTGACAATAAGTGTCTTTTTGTTGACTTTTGAAATGACCTATAATGTTTTGGCCCATATCTCTCAAATGAAGCATTTTATGGTCTTGTACTCTGAGAGACAAAGTTGTAGATAATTGAATTTCCTTCAAAATGAGCTTTGGTTGAGAATTTTTTGATGAAGTATGCGAAAGTTATGCTTTGTCAAAGTTCAGTTGACTTCTCCTTAAGAAAACCTTAATTTGGCAACTTTGACTTTTGATGAATTGAGAGTTTTCTTAATAAATCATGGTCAAACCTTGATCAAATGATGAATGCGACTTTAAAATCAATTTACTTTTTACCTAATACAGTTAATTTTTAGTCATCTGAGCAATTGACTGAGCAAACTTGTGATGCAAGGCTTGAAATTTGGAATGAGCATTCCTTGAGACTTATGAAGAACCATGAAATCTACTTGAGGCATTATAAGCTCAAATTTCCTTGAGAAAAGTGAAAATATAGTTGTAGGTCAAATGCTTAGGAGGAGAATCTATTTGATCAAACATTGAGTAACCTTGAGCAATTGAAAACCCTAGGAGCATGAGGAGGTGTCTTGAAGAAAATGGGAGGGAAAATTTTGTGGTTCAACAGTTGCCCTTGTTCATTCTTCTTAAACCTGAAGAGTTAGATTGGCATGTCCACCTTTCGTGATCTAAAGGTGGAAGGGGATTGAACATTTAAGTGCCCAGAAATTTGCACTCGTATGTGCATGAAGTAACGTTGTTGGTTGATAATATTTCTTGAATGGGCCCAAAGATGCCATTCAGAGAGGTGACAGAGTGTCGTCGGAGATGGGCTTATAGATGCCATCCAAAGTAACTGTTGATATGAGTATCATAATGAATCTACACTTGAATTATCTGAAGAATGCTCTTCAAAATGAATCTATTTGATCCTATCTGAGGGATATGCTTTTCATAATAAATCTCTGAAGAAAATGCTTGTCAGATTTGGTCTTTGAGGGAAATGCTTGTCAATTTAGTCTTCTAGGGAAATGCTTATCAGATTTAGTCTTTGAGGGAAATTCTTGTCATATTTATTCTCTGAGGAAAATGCTTGTCATGTAGATAGTCACCCTGTCTTGCTTCGGGAATTGATCTACAATCTATTTTTTGTTGGTAAATCTGTCCTATTTCGGGAATTCATACCACCTGGTCATATAGATAGTTCCCATGTCCTGTTTCAGGGATTAATCTTTTCCTGGTTATTTAGATAGTTACCTCATCCTGTTTCAGGAATTAATTGCCTGGTCGTATAGATAGTTGCCCCGTCATGTTTCGGGAATTAATCTCTGACCTATTTGAAAATGTTGATGATATTCGTTTGTTTGTGAATCTTACCTAAAAAGACAAAATTAGCTTTATGTAATCTCATGATGTATGTAATGCATTGTGTAATGATGTTCTCAAAGTAAATGAGAGTGTCATATGCGTTTCGTATGCCTATGCTATGATATTTTGTAAATGATGTATGGATGTACGATGTTGCTTGACGGTAACGATAGCCTCATATAACATCCTTGGCTGGGGAAAATAAATCTTTCACTGTTGCTGAGGATGAGAAATATGAATCTTCAATTTTGTTTAGAATGTCTTCATTGGGGACTCCTGCTTTCTGTTTTGAGGATATTCCGCTGGGGACGTTTAACTTCCGCTTGGGGATAGAAGAGTTCAGGAACATTGATTGTTCATCGTTCTCTTGGAGGATTTAATTCCTATATACCATGGCTAGGGATAAAAGAGGTGGATAACCTTCTGAGGTGTTGTCTGATCAAGTTTTAGATATAGACGTCAACTCTTCTAGGGAGGACAAAGTTAAATGACATCTGGCCCGGGAAGAGAATCCTGTCGGGGAATTATGATAATCGGAGAAATAACTTTTGTTTGGGAAATAAACCCTGTCGGAGAAGAGAATTTTGTCGGGGATTTCAGTGTTAGAGAATTAAACTCTGCTGGAGAATTAAATTCCTATGAACTGTGTTGAGGACATAATCTCTGACGGGGATTGGAATTTCATAGGTTGTGCCGAGGAAGTTTCCAATATATGCTGGGGAAATGATTAAAATTCCTTGTACGCTAGGGGACCTACTGGGGAAGATGATCATCTTAATTGCTGGAAGATGCTCCAACTTCTATTGGAAGGCATATTAGAATCGCTGGGGAACGTGTCCTTGTCGGGGATGCACTTGTGAAGATGACTATGTGGGGACTTCTATATGGGGATTTGTGGACGACTTGGACGCTATCCCAACTCCTAGAATCTTTAGTAAGTGATTATCTTGTTTTTATGTATATATTTGTTAACAGTGACCATATTCATATGCATATGTTCATTCAATTTAGTCCTTGGACGTTTTTGCAAACAAAATAGAGAAAGTAAAACAATTTTGAATTTTGAATTATATTTGTATTGAGAATTCTCCTATAAACAGACAGTTTTGTACAAAGGGACAAAGATCCTAGTAAGAGGAAATCATCGTATAATGAAAATAAAAGTACAAAAAAACAAGGAAAAACATATATGTGGAAATGATCCCATCAGGTTTTAACTCTGTTATTGCTCCTATATCTTCGAGCATCTCATCCCTCACTATCGGAAGAAATTGACTGAATTAATTTGTACCATTTGAACTTGACGTTGATAACAAATATTGTTGTAAGTAGATGATACAACGGGACATAATTGTACGCTTTAATCCCTAACTTTTGCATGAACCGCCCTTTCAGGTTTTTAGTCCACCGGGATATCATTTTTTCCCAAGCCGCCCTTTTAGGTTTTCGACTTTCCGGGTGTATAATCTTTATATATATATATATATATATATATATATATATATATATATATATATATATATATATATATATATATATATATATATATATATATATATATATATATATATATATATATATATATATATATATATATATATATATATATATATATATATCCCTAATTTTTTCCCGAACCCTTTTGGTTCGCCGGGATGCCCTTATTTTTTCCTAGGCCAGTCAACCTAGCGGGTCTCTTTCATGTGTAGTATTTTTTTACTATGTCCGCGTTCACTAGGTGCGGGAAATCTTCACCGTCCATGGTGGTCAGTATCATAGCACCGCCAGAAAATATCCTCTTAGTCACAAATGGCCCTTCGTATGTGGGAGTCCACTTTCCTATGGGATCACCTTATGGTAAGATGATGCGCATTATTACTAATTCGCCAACCTGGTATACCCGATGTTTGACCTTATTGTTAAAGGATTTGATCATGCGCTTCTAATACATATGACCGTGACAGACATCCGCAAGCCTCTTTTCATCAATCAAATTTATCTGGTCCAGCCTAGTCTGAATCCATTCATCTTCGTATAAGCATGCATCTTTCATGATCCTTAAGGAAGGAATATGGACTTCGATAGGTAAGACAGCCTCTATATCAAAGACTAGAGAGAACGTGGTTGCCCCAGTTAATGTATGTACTAAAGTAAGATAACCATGAAGAGCAAATGGAAACATATCATGCCAATCTTTGTACGTCACTGTCATCTTCTGCAAGATCTTCTTGATATTCTTGTTGGCGGCTTTCACTGTGCCATTCATCTTTGGTCGATGTGGAGAAGAATTATGATGCTTAATCTTGAACTGCATGCAGAGTTCTATGATCATAGTATTGTTGATATTGGTACCATTGTCCGTGATGATCCTTTTGGGGATGTCGTACTAATAGATGAGGTTATGCTTAATGAATCGAGCCACAACATTCTTGGTAACAAAGGTAAACAAGGCTGCTTCAACCCACTTCGTGAAGTAATCAATAGCGACCGGGATGAAATGATGCCCATTAGAAGTTGTAGGCTTAATCTCTCCAATCATATCAATGCCCCACATTGCAAATGGCCAAGGAGCAGTCAAATAATTCAGAGGAACCAGAGGCACATGGACTTTGTCAGCATAAATCTGGAATTTGTGACAAGTTCTTGAATGACGATGGCAATCAGTTTCCATAGTCGACCAATAATAACCTGCTCTCAGAATTTTCTTAGCCATCGTGTGCCCACTGGAGTGAGTACTAAAGATACCTTTGTGCATATCTTCCATAATCTTCTCGGCTTCCTTCTTGTCTATACAATGAAGCAAAGTTGAATCGTGATTGAGCTTGTATAAAATTATGTTGCTCAGAAAGAACTTGGTAGAGAACCTCCATAGGAATTTCTTGTCATTGATAGATGCCCCCTCGGGGTACTCTTGAGCTTCGAGGTATCTTTTTACTTCATAAAACCAAGGCTTTTCCTCTACTCCATTGGTGTCAACTTCGTAGCAATGTGTCGGTTCGTCTAGTCTCTCAATAGTAATTTGATGGGCTTCGTTATCCCATCTGACTTTGAACATAGATGACATGGTAGCTAATTCATTTTCCAATCGATTCTCTTCTCGTGGGATATGTTCAAAAGTGATTTCTTCGAAGTATGAAATTAATGCCAGCACATGCTCTTGGTAAGGAATGAGATTTGGATCTTTCGTATCCCAATTCCCTTAATATGAATGATCTTTAGGTTTGAGTCCTCGTATACATTCGAGAACTTGATTCTCATATTGATAGCAGCTTTGATGCCCATGATGCATGCTTCATACTCTTCCATGTTGTTGGTACAGTCAAAACATAATCTGGAAGTGAAGGGTGTATGGAAACGCTTGGGAGAGACAATCATAGCACCAATTCCATTACCAAGCACGTTAGAAGCTCCATTAAAAACCATATTCCCATCGGGATCTCGGCTCCGGTCCTTCATACGGTCATGGTTTTCCATAGTCTGTAACTAGCATAATATTCTCATTCGGGAACTCGAAATTCATATATTGATATTCGTCTACGACTTGATGGTACCTGGTTTAGATTTCGAAGAACTAGGATTGGTTGCTGGGATCGTCATTCCTCCCAAGTTCAAAGTACCTACATTTGCTAAGTATGACGATTTGTCCTGTCCAAAGATGCATCTGAGGTCCTATGTCAGAAAGATCCAACCTCACTCCTCTGATAAGGATCTTTGGGTCCACTTTTTTCAAGATAGTTTGCCAGGCACGCAATTGGACTGGTTTTATCAACTTGAGAGGTCGGATGTTCATAACTGGGAGGACTTAGCTGCTGTTTTCTACCGACAATACCAATACAATGCAGATTTAGCGCCTACTCGTACTCAACTACAGAGTATGGGTATGGCTTCTAATGAGGGATTTAAGGAGTACGCCCAGAAGTGGCGGGATTTGGCTGGAAGGGTGCAGCCACCTTTGTCGGATAGAGAGCTGGTTAACATGTTTTTAGGGACTCTGTCAGGTCCATTCTTCAATCATTTAATCGGGAGTTCATCTACAGGATTCACCGAATTAATTCTGGTCGGGGAAAGGGTCGAAGCTGGCATTAAAAATGGTAAAATTCAGAAAGATGCCTCCGCTTCCACTGCTATTAAGAAGACCTTCCCAGCTAAGAAGGAAGTTTCCGCTTTTCACAACCAGAGAAACCAAGGAAGAATAGAGTGCCGACCAACGGTGGGGGCTGTTATGATCCAAAACTCCTCAATCGATCAACCTCGCAGCAATCAACCAAGAGCTAATCAGCAAAGGGTAGAAAGGCCACAATGACAGTTCACTCGAATCAACATGACACCGGCTCAAGTCCTCCCTCATCTGTTAAAGCTGAACCTCACCAACTTGAAAGAAGCGCCGAAAAACCCTAATACCTCTTCTCCTTATTATCACTCCAATGCAAAATGTGCATACCACTCTGATAGTGTAGGGCATGATACCAACAACTGTTGGGCTCTTAAAAACAAAATCCATGACTTGATAGACGCCAAGGAGGTAGAATTCGATACGCCCGAAAAGCCGAATGTGATTTCTGCCCCAATGCCGAAGCACGGTCATAATGTCCATGCTGTTATGGAAGATCTTCATGTTACCATTGTTGATGACCTTTTGACTCTGTTACCAATAATTAAAGTGAATTTGATGAAAGCCGGAATATTTCCAGGCTGTGGAAAAAACTGTTACTTTTGTTCAAACTTGCAAACTGATTGCCCACTGTTGAAATCAGGCATCCAATGCCTGATGGATACCCAAGAGATCCTCATTCAAAAGACTCTTGTTGATACTATCACTCATGTTACTCCTGCTACCTTTGATACTCCAACCAATGACATTTCCATAATAACCATCTCCGACGATCTTTCCAATACCTGCAAAAGGCCTGTTAAGATTACTAATGATCCTAAGTTTGTGCCGTTAAAAATCACCATGCTGGGGCCTGTCTCGTATAAATCTAACAAGACGATACCATGGAATTACGGAGGAGAAATATTCTACCATGGTATCAAGCAGATTGAATCAGTCTAAGAGAATTCTGATGATGAAACCCCTGATATAGGGAATATTGCGGGAACGAGCAAGATAAATCGCAGCGGAAGGATCTTCTCTCCGGAGATTGCTCCTCCACGGGCAGTCTTCGGACCCTCGAGAGTTTCTGTGCCTGTCAAGTTATCTGTGCAAAGTCCGATAATTGAAGAAATTGATGTACTCGAAGCTAGACCCTCTGATGTTACTTCTAATAAAGGTAAGGGGTTACTAGAAGCGCCTGTCAGGATGAAGGCTCAGACTGTGGTAATCCCCGAGACCACCGAAAAAGAGATGGAAGAAATCTTAAAGATAATCAAGAAGAGTGACTACGATGTTGTGGAGCAGCTATGGCAGACCCCTTCCAAAATCTCCATGATGGTTCTCCTACTCTGCTCCGAGGCTCATGCTAAAGCCTTGATAAAGTTTCTAAAGACGGCACACGTGCCTCGAGAAACTTTTGCTGACCAGTTTCAAGAGTGCGTGGCTAGCCTTACAGCCGATAATGGTCTTGGTTTTTCTGATGCTGATTTGACCCCTAAGGGAAGAAATCACAACGATGCGCTGCATGTCTCGGTAGAATGCAGGGGAACCACACTGGCCCATGTTCTGGTTGACCCCGGTTCATCTTTAAATGTGCTACCGAAAAAGGCGTTGGAAAGATTGGACTGTGAAGGTTTGACCCTAAAGCCCAGTAACATCGTTGTTAGAGCCTTCGACGGTTCTAAGAGGATGGTTCACGGAGAAGTGGACATTCCAGTCAAAGTGGGTACAGAAATTTTCAAATCTACTTTTTATGTGATGGACATCCGTCCTTCATATTCATGCTTGTTGGGAAGGCCGTGGATCCACAACGCTGGGGCAGTCACTTCCTCTCTACATCAAATGCTAAAGTACCCAGTTCAGGGTAAGATCATAAAGGTACACGACAAGGAAGAGTACATGATAAGTCACCTTAACTCCTTCCGCTATGTGGAGTTAGATGGCGAATTCATAGAAACACCTTTCCAACACTTTGAGGAGGTTTCTCCTGAAGTCGCAATTGCAAAGACAATGACTGATGTGCCTGTCGTTTCCAAGCCAGTGTCTAGGATGGCATCCCTCAAAGATGCGGAGGCCGTAATCAAAGAAGGAGGGAGTATAGTGTGGGGGCAACTGCCTGATTTTTCTCACAAGACAGACAAGTTCGGACTAGGGTTTACTGCTGCTGGCCAGAAAGCTGTGCATCGCTCCCGGGCTGGAGGACCACCCGTAAAAGTCACTCACCATGGAATTAATGCCTTAGAAGATGATGATGAAGAATACAACTTTGAAGATTGGATTTTTCCAACCGTTGAAGGAGGATTAAGCAACTGGGAGGCGAAAGACTTTGTTCCCATCACTTTCATCAATCAGTAATTTATCTTTGAACAATTTCCTATTTTGGTCTGTAATGATTAAACAATTCGTACACTCTGTTCACCTTATGCCTTACCCAGGGTATATAGGTCCATTTGTAAGGTCTTGATTTCTTCATTATCATATGCCATTTTTAAGTGAATCATTGGACGTTTTCATCTATAAATTGTTGTGTTCATTTTCTTTCCTTTTACATTTTGTTTTGTTTAAGGATGGTTATCCCTTACACACACCCACACTCACAAAGTGCAGGTACCCATCCACTCTGGATTACATGGGTGACTATTCTGCTTTAGCCTTCGGTGACTCTGAATATTTGGTCAATCATGCCGAGTACGAAGGTGATGAAGACTGTGAAGTGCCTGGAGAGTTAGCCATACTTTTGCAACAAGAAGAGAGGGCTATTCTTCCCCATGAAGAGTTATTAGAAACCATCAATCTGGGAACGGAGGAAGACAAGAAAGAGGTTAAGGTGGGTGCCAACCTGGAGCCAAGTGTCAAAGAGCGTCTGGTTCAGCTGTTAAACAAATATGTTGAGATCTTTGCCTGGTCCTATGAAGACATGCCGGGACTAGATACAGATATCGTGGTTCACCGTCTCCCTACAAGAGAAGACTGTCCACCGATCAAACAAAAAGTCCGTCGGATGAGGCCCGACATGTCTGAAAAGATCAAAGCTGAGGTGATGAAGCAATTCAATGCTGGTTTTCTGGCTGTTACTTCCTATCCACAATGGGTTGCTAACATTGTACCCGTGCCTAAGAAGGACGGAAAAGTCAGAATGTGTGTGGACTACAGAGACCTAAACAGGGATAGCCCTAAAGACGATTTCCCACTACCACACATTGACATCTTGGTTGACAACACAACTCAACACAAGGTATTTTCCTTCATGGATGGATTCTCGGGATACTACCAGATCAAAATGGCCCCCGAAGACATGGAGAAAACTACTTTTGTTACGCAGTGGGGTACCTTCTGCTATAAAGTGATGCCATTCGGACTGAAGAATGTCGGGGCAACCTATCAGCGAGCCATGGTAGCTTTGTTTCATGATATGATACATCATGAGATTGAAGTCTACGTAGACGACATGATAGCCCGTTCTCAGACAGAAGAAGAACACCTTGATCATCTGCAAAAGCTATTTGTCAGATTGAAGGAATACAAGCTCAGACTGAACCCTAGCAAGTGCACTTTTGGAGTCAGGTCTGGTAAACTTTTGGGATTTATCGTCAGCAATAAAGGCATTGAGGTTGATCCTGCTAAAGTTAAAGCTATACAAGAAATGCCTTCCCCCCGCACTGAAAAGGAGGTTAGAGGTTTATTGGGACGCTTAAACTATATTGCAAGGTTCATCTCTCACCTAACATCTACCTGTGAGCCAATCTTCAAGCTGTAGAAGAAAGATCAGGTGGTTGAATGGAACAATGATTGTCAAGTTGCTTTTGATAAGATCAAGGAGTATTTGCTGGAACCTCCTATCTTGATGCCACCCGTCAAAGGAAGGCCGTTAATCATGTATCTGACTGTTTTGGATAACTCAATGGGGTGCGTACTGGGCCAACATGACGAGTCTGGCCGAAAAGAGCATGCCATTTATTACCTTAGCAAAAAGTTTACCGACTGTGAGACTCGCTACTCACTGCTCGAGAAAACTTGTTGCGCCTTGGTATGGGTTGCTCGCCGGCTAAGGCAGTATATGTTGACACATACCGCTTTGCTGATTTCCAAGATGGATCCGATTAAGTATATCTTCGAGAAGCCTGCTTTATCTGGAAGAATTGCTAGATGGAAAATGATCCTGAAAGAGTATGATATTCAGTACACAACCCAAAAAGCTATAAAGGGGAGTGTACTAGCTGACCATCTAGCTCATCAAGCCGTCGAAGATTACCAATCTATGAGATTCGACTTCCCTGACGAGGACATTATGACATTGGACAACATTGAGGGTAACAGACCATACGACGGACCTGAACAAGGATCCCGATGGACCCTGTACTTTGATGGTGCTTCAAATGCGCTTGGCAACGGTACTGGTGCGGTACTTATCTCTCCGGAAGGTTGCCATACACCTTTCACTGCTAGACTCTGCTTCAGCTGCACCAACAACATGGCCGAATATGAAGCTTGTATCTTTGGTCTCAAGGCTGTTATTGACTTGGGAATCAAATCTTTGGTCGTATTTGGGGACTCGGCTTTGGTTATCAGTCAAATCAAAGGAGAGTGGGACACTAAACATCCTAATCTTATCCCATACAAAGAACATGTCTTGACATTGTTGCCTCATTTCGAGCAGATTAGCTTTGTGCACTTCCCGCGAGAAAAAAATCAACTAGAAGATGCTCTGGCTACAATGTCTTCCATGTTTAAACTCAACTGGGATAATGATGTTCCCCAAATCACCATCGAACGAATGGACGAACCTGCGCACTGTCATGAGATTAATACCGAAGAAGTAGTGGAACAACCCTGGTTTCATGAAATCAAAAGATATCTCCAGACTCGAGAATACCCTGAAGGAGCTTCCGTCAATGACAAAAAGTTCTTAAGGAGATTTGCTGCCAAGTTCTTCCTAAGCAATGGTATCTTATATAAGCGCAGCCATGATTGTGTTCTACTTTGTTGTATGGACAAGGTTGAAGCAGAGTTGATCATGACCAAAATACATAGTGGCACACTTAGCACCCACTTAAGCGGACATACGATGGCTAAAAAGATTCTAAGGGAAGGCTACTACTGGTCTACCATGGAAGCTGATTGTCATCAACATTCTCGTACTTGTCACAAATGCCAGGTCTATGCTGACAAGGTACATATTCCTCCTGTTCCTCTCAATGTTCTAACAACTCCTTGGCCATTCGCGATGTGGTGAATCGACATGATTGGAGAGATCAAGCCTACAGCATCTAATGGACATCGCTTCATCTTGGTCTCTATTGATTACTTTACCAAGTTGGTCGAAGCAGCTTCATACGCCTCTGTTACAAAGAATGTGGTTGCCCGCTTCATCAAGCAGAATCTCATATGTCGGTATGGTATCCCTGACAAGATCATCACGGACAATGGTACAAATTTGAACAACACTGTGATTACCGCTCTGTGCGAGAAGTTCAAGATTCAACATCACAATTCATCTCCCTATCGGCCAAAGATGAACGGTGTTGTTGAAGCCGCGAACAAAAATATCAAGAAGATCATTCAAAAGATGACATTTACCTACAAGTACTGGCATGAGATGTTACCGTTTGCTCTGCACGGATATCGTACCACGGCGCATACTTCAACTGGAGCAACCCCCTTTTCTTTGGTATATGGCATGGAGGCTGTTTTACCTATGGAAGTTCAGATTCCTTCTTTAAGGATTATGAAAGATGTTGGTTTAAGTGAAGACGATTGGATTCAGACCCGGCTTGATCAGCTTAATTTGATCGACGAGAAGCGACTTACTGCTGTTTGTCATGGTCAGACGTATCAAAAATGGATGATCAAGGCTTTCAACAAGAAATTCAGGCGTCAGGTATATCAAGTAGGAGATCTTGTAATCAAGCGGATCATCTTTCCGCAAAGTGATCCCAGGGGAAAATGGACTCCTACTTACGAAGGACCATTTGTGATCAAGAACATCTTTTCTGGTGGGGCAATGATTCTGACCACCATGGACGGCGACGACTTGCCGCACCTCGCGAACGCGGACATAGTCAAAAGATACTACGCATAAATGACCCGACAAGTTGAAAACCCAAAAGGGCGACTTGGGAAAAAATGGGCATCCCGGTGAATCGAAAACCCGAAAGGGCAGTTCAGGCAAAAATTAGGGATAAATAAAAAAAATATGTACAACTGGCAAGTTGAAAACCCGAAAGGGCGACTTGGGCAAAAAAGGGTTTCCCGGTGGACTGAAAACCCGAAAGGGCGGTCTAGGAAAAAGTTAGGGAATTGAAGCATATGGCTATGTCTCGTCGGATCACTTTAAGGACAATCTCTTCACGACCAAACTCCAGGCTAATGATCAATCCAATCACCTTCGTACGAAGCAACGAATGGACAAGATACTCATAGTGGTGAAGGCTATAGTAGAATGGGAACCCCATGGAATTGTTACACATAGCCATCTTTCTTTGTATAAAAATTTTCTCAATTTTTACGACAACATTCTCTTACTAGGATGTATGTCTCCTTTGTACAAAATACTTACAAAAGTTAATACAAAAATACTTCAAAGTTCAGAAATTTGCTTTCCTTTCCTTTCTTTTTACACTTATGTTTTATTTGAAAACGTCCAATTGTTTGTTAAATAGGCATATGCATTTGAATATAATCATTGCTTACAAATAAAACAAAATAAGAAAAGATAATTACTGATAGGTCGAAAGTATAGGAAGCTGTCTTTAGGCTATTCCAGAAGAAATCCCCTACAGTATATCATTCAGATCCTCAACAAAGCTAAAACCTTGAAGTGCATATCCCCAGTGGAGTTAAGCTTCAAAATTCCCCTCAGAGTTAAGTCTCTAAACTCCCTATCTCCAGTGGAACCCAAAAACTTTGAACTACAGACCCTCAGCGAAGATGAAACCTTCTTCCCCAGCGAAGTCGAATTTCTAACTATCAATCCCCAGCGGGAACCATTCAGTTTTCCCCAACTTCCCCAGCAGGTTATCTTAAAAGTCTGAGAATCAACCAGATAACAGTTAACTTTTTGTCTTATCCCCAACTGAGATAATTCCCCAGTCGATTGGCATACAACCCAAGCTCCTGATTTCCCCGGTAGAATAAACACAGATGACATGGTAGCTAATGCGTTTGCCAATCGATTCTCTTCTCATGGGATATATTCAAAAGTGATTTCTTCGAAGTATGAAATTAATGCCAGCACATGCTCTTGGTAAGGAATGAGATTTGGATCTTTCGTATCCCAATTCCCTTAATATGAATGATCTTTAGGTTTGAGTCCTCGTATACATTCGAGAACTTGATTCTCATATTGATAGCAGCTTTGATGCCCATGATGCATGCTTCATACTCTTCCATGTTGTTGGTACAGTCAAAACATAATCTGGCAGTGAAGGGTGTATGGAAATGCTTGGGAGAGACAATCACAACACCAATTCCATTACCAAGAACGTTAGAAGCTCCATTAAAAACCATATTCCCATCGGGATCTCGGCTCCGGTCCTTCATACGGTCATGATTTTCCATAGTCTGTAACTAGCATAATATTCTCATTCGGGAACTCGAAATTCATATATTGATATTCGTCTACGACTTGATGAGCCAAATGATCTACCAGTACACTTCCTTTGATTGCCTTTTGAGTGGTGTACTGAATGTCGTATTCTGTCAAGACCATTTATCATCTTGCTATTCTTTCGGATAGAGCAGGCTTCTCGATTATGTATTTTATAGGATCCATCCTAGAGATCAACAAAGTAGTATGAGTCAACATATATTGTCTTAGTCGGTGAGCAGCCCATGCCAAAGCACAATAAGTTTTCTCGAGCAGTGAATATCTTGTTTCACAGTCGGTAAACTTTTTGCTAAGGTAGTATATTGCATGCTCTTTTCGACCAGACTCGTGATGTTGCCCTAATACACACCCCATTGAGTTCTCTAATACTGTTAATTACATGATAAGGGGTCTTCCTTCAATTGGAGGCATCAGAATCATAGGTTTTTGGAGGTACTCCTTGATTTGGTCGAAGGCTATCTGACAATCGTCGTTCCATTTCACTACTTGATCTTTCTTCATTAACTTGAAGATTGGCTCACAAGTAGCGGTCAAATGGGAAATGAATCTGGAAATGTAGTTCAATCATCCCAAGAAACTCTGAATTCCTTCTCAATATGAGGAGCTGGAATATCTTGAATGGCTTTAACCTTGGCAGGATCAACTTCAATACCTTTACCATTGACGACGAAACCTAGGAGTTTACCAGATCTTACCCCAAAGGTGCACTTGTTCGGATTCAACCTCAGCTTGTATTTTTTCAGTCTCTCAAATAGCTTGTGTAAGTGGTCAAAATGTTCTTCTTCAGTCTGAGACCTGGCTATCATGTCGTCGACATAGACCTCTATCTCGTGATGGATCATGTCATGGAACAAAGCTACCATAGAACACTGATATGTGGCGTCGGTGTTCTTCAACCCAAAAGGCATAACCTTGTAACAAAAAGTTCCCCACTGTGTGACGAAGGTAGTTTTCTCCATGTCTTCAGGTGCCATTTTGATTTGATTATAACCCGAGAAACCATCCATGAAAGAAAATACTTTATGTTGAGTGGTGTTGTCAACTAGAACATCAATATGCGGAAGCAGAAAGTCATCTTTAGGGCTTTCCCTGTTCAGATCCTTGTAGTCTACACACATACGCACTTTTCCATCCTTCTTAGGTACTGGCACCATATTTGCAAACCACTGAGGATAGGACATAACAGCCAAGAAACCTGCGTGGAATTGCTTCATAACCTCAACCTTGATCTTTTCTGACATCTCAGAACGCATACAACGAAGCTTCTGCTTTATTGGAGAACAACCTTATTTCATCGATAGACGGTGAACCACAATATTAGTATCAAGCCCTGGCATATCTTCGTATGACCAAGCAAAGATCTCAACATAGTCATGCAATATCTGGATTAATCTATTCTTGACACTGTCTTCTAGGTTGACATCTGTTGTACCCCAAAATTTTCCCTCTCATTCTATCAACTTTTCTCATCACAAGGCTCTTGGAACTCAAGATCAAGCTCGGGTTTGCTCTGCTCAAGATATCTCCTTGCACTGATGACCTAAATTAGGGTTTGATTTTGCACAAGGATTTTTGGACCTTCAATGCTCAAATTGACTTTCAGACTTCATTTTAGACTCATGAGTTTGTCCATACCAAGTTTCAAGCCTTGAATCAAATTTTTGCCCAGTCAATTGGATAGTTGACCTAGAAATCAACTATATTGGGAAAAAGTGAACTAAGGCCAATTTACAGTCAAACCTCATGAATTTTGACCCACATCAATATTATGAACTCATATGAACCATTTGATCAAGTTTGGACCATAATTCCACAAGAAATTTGATCAGATCACCAAAAGGGAAAAATGGTCATTTTTGGGGTTTTGACTGTACAAAAGCAATTTCTGACTTTTTGACCTAGCCATTGGAAAATTAGGTTCAACCATGGACTCAAGGACTCAATGGCATCATCTTGACCTATTCAACAAGTTCAAAAGATCTCAAATTCACAGGATTGACAGATGAATTTTTCAGTCAACTGGTCAAAATTTGACTGTACACTGAAAAGTCAAATTTGACTTTTTTATGGTCAAAATCAAGTGCCAAGGGTCATTTTTCATCAAGATGTGTCAAATTATGAAACTTGTTCATCAATAAACCCAAAATTGTAAATTAGGGTTTGAAATTAAAAATTTTCATAACTTAGAATTTTTCTAAGTTATGAAATTTTCTTAATTTTTCCCAATTTTGTCCCACATTTTCACCATGATGCAAATGGATTCAAACAAAACTTACAACATGAAAGTTGTAGTCCTCCACAAAGTATACAACTTTTATTCACAAAGTTTTCTCAAAGTAAGCTTGTATCTCAAGTTATGATTTTTGGAACAAGGGTCCCTAAAACTTTTAACTTAGTGAAATTTTGCCCTAATTTAGGCAGGATTTTGACCTATCTTCTTGGCCATTTTTCACATAGTTCCACTTGGAGTCTCAAGTTGCATTTCAAATATGGATTATAGATCATTTTGTAAGATTTCCAAATTGTCGAAGAACTCCTCAAACACATTTATGGTTAGGGAGAATCGAATGCTTGAAGTTGGCAAAAACTCACTTTGTATCCATGGCAAAATCATGTTCACTCAAGTTGCATTTTCAAACCAGCATGCCTTGTACTAGTTTTCAGGCCTCTAAACCATTTCACACACCATAATTTAATGCAAATCCATTGAGCTAATGCATTATCTTGGTCATTTGGACATTGTACACAAGTTTAATCCCTAATTGGTAAAAGGCATATTTCCATTTTTGCAAAAGTGTGCTTTATGTCAAACCATGATCTTTGAGCATAGGGCCAAGATCTCAGAAGCCAAATCAAATCCACAAATTTCAGGGGCCAAGAGGATTGTATGCAGGATATTTGATGGCTTGCACAGGCCTATAATCACAACTTCTTATTCTTGCTTCAAAAACAAGAAACTTGCCAAACACTTGAGAACTTGGAAACCAACCATTGTGAACTTACACAAACATTTCAAAAAAATTTCACACAACCCTTTGAGCCAGAAACACGAGTGCTTGAGCCCCAAAACACCCCATAGCCAGAAATCACACTTCTTTGGCAAAGCAGGGCAGGTGTTGCAACTTGAGTTCTCCAGCTCATTTGGCTCGTGCGTTTTGCCCCAAGTTGCTTCAAACACCTTCCATTCAACTCACTCAAGCTATCCCAAACACCAAAAGCCAACTGTAACTCCATTTACAGTGTTAACCATTTTCATTTCAAGCTTGTGCAGGTTGAGTTCTATAGGCTGATTCAAGGACTTTCAAGGCAAGCTAGCTATTGGAAAAGGACAAGTGAAGTTCAGGCAAGCTACCAGACATCTCAAAACTTGTTGGGAAGCACTGCATTGCCCTACACGAATCCAACTGAAACGGGTTTTTCCTCACTTTCTATCTCTCTATTTAGGAACATTTAGCCTTAGGTTTGTGAATAAAAAATATAGTGTTCATTTCTAGGAAGCCATACATATGCTCATCTTTCATTTATATTAAGTGTGCTAGGAGAATTTCATCCATGAACATGTTAAAAAAACTAGGTCAAATTTTAGGGCCAGAGAAATTCTCTCTAGTCTTTGAGAGTTAGGATTAATGCTTTATATGGTTAGAATCGTATTGAAATTCTCTACAAGTTTGATGTTGTGAGTTTTTGCAAAAGATCACATATACAGGATCTAGCATTTGAACTAGGGCACGCGCGCGTTTCAGTGTGAAGGTTGAAGATGAAGCTGGCTTGGGCTGGGCATGGCCTGGCTTGCTTCTAACACCTCCCACTTTCATTTTTGCACCCCCTGGCCCAATTTCTTGAATAATTATATTTTTGCATTTTTGTTTTCATTTTTGATTTTATTTATTTATTTCCAAATATAAAAAATTCTTAAAAAATATTTTCATAATTTTTTACATTTATTTGGCATTTTATTTTAATTTTTCTAACATAAAAACATTTTGAATACTTTTATAATTTATTTAAAACTTGAAAATAATATGTAAATTATACTTTTATTTTTTATTTCTTATTTTTATTCACACTGAAAATATTATTAAAAATATAATTTATTTTTGTACATATTTTATTTTACATTGTACATATTTAATATATATATATATATATATATATATATATATATTATATATATATATATATATATATAGATATATATATATATATATATATATGTATATATATATATATATATAATACATATATAGTATATATTTATATATATATATACATATATATAATATATATATATAGTATATATATATATATATATATATATATACTATATATATATATATATATACTATATATAATATATATATATATATATATAGATACTATATATAGTATATATATATATATATATATATATATATAATATATATATATATAGTTATATATAGTATATATATATAAGATAGATATATATATATATATATATATATATATATATATATATATATATATATATATATATATATATATATATATATATATATATATATATATATATATATATATATATATTTTATTAAATACTTAGAATAAAAATACAAAAATATTATATTTTTATTTTTATTATTATTTATACTAAAAAATACCTTTTTTAAATATATTTCATTTTTACACATATTAATATATTTTTTGTATATAAATAATATATAGTATTTATTTTCTTAAAGAAATTAGGGTTTACCCTTAAAACAAATGAAATTAATCTTTTTTTATTTATTTCTTTATACTTTTTACATTAAAAATACTTTTACCTACATAAACAAACAAAAACTCTTTTTTGCATAATACACATTATTTGATATTTATTTATTTTGTTTAATTAAATATTGTCCATTTAATATTTATGCAATTAAATTCAATTTGGATGTAATAGTAAATTAGGGTTTATATTTCTTGTCAAAATACCCCCCCCCCCTATTCAAAAATTCTACCCCCATCCCAATAATCATATTGTAATAGTTTAGAATTTTAAATTCTCGCACTTTACGCTTTCAATTATGCCATGATTAGAGAATTAGGGTTTGTATGCAAAAATCCAAATCAACAAGTAGCTTGACCTAATCAAAGACAAAAATGCATGAAAAACAAACACAATGCACACTTGCATCCCTAGGGTTACAATTCACTTGTTGCCTTCAAAAATGGGCCATGGTATGCATGTTGGGTACTTTGGCAAAACAAAAACAAAACAAAAGATCATAGTCCCTCGATGACGCTATCTTGGTTGCCTAAAATGATCAAGTCCCTCAAGAAAAATTGCCAAAGATACTTAACACAATTGTTATCATAGTCTATACGATGACCCGCGCCTGTCCCGTTTAACATCCTAACAAAAGGTTGTTCACCAAATGCAATGGTGAAACAACACTGTCAAAAGGGTTAAAAACATTAGGAAAGATCTTTGAGTAAAATAGGGAAGATAGCTCTTAGTTACTTGATCAAAGCTTGCAAAAACATCCTTGCTATTTTCAAACACACTTCACAACATAATTTCAAAACATTTCCCAAATCAAACTTTCAAAACATTGAAATATTTTCAAAAGACAAAAACCCCTTTGTATACATTCAAACAAGAATCATTACAAAGGTTGCCACAATGATGGCCTCTTTTCAAAACATCTTTCAAAACCACACACAAAGCACCATTTCAAACAATTGAAAAGCAAAAGCAAGTGATCTAAACAAGTAACTAAGAGCCCATGGATAACCATGGATGAAAAGGGTGCTTGCACCTTCCATTTTCATAATCTACTCCCCGAACCCAAGAAAACATCTCAAAGGTCTTTCCTGTGCTTTTTGACCTTTCCTTAGGATAAAATAAAAAGTCGGTGGCGACTCTTACTAAATCGAAATATTTACGAACACAAACGCAAAACCTCAAGTTAGTTCTCCCACTGTATCACAACACCTGTCTTGACTTCTTTCTTGTCCTCTTCGGTACCCAAGTTCATAACCTCTACTGGCTCTTCATGCGGTTGTATAACTTTTTCTTCCTGCATTAACAGCCTAGCAAGCTCTCCAGGTACTTCACAATCTTCCTCACCTTCGTCCTCGACTTGGTAGATCAGATTTTCAAAGTCATAATTGGCAATAGCATAATTGTTTTCAATGGGATCCAAGGTAGATATGGATCTACAATTTGTTGTATGGGTGTGTGTAAGAACACATATCTATTTTGAAAGTAATAAAGTAAAAGAAAGACAAAGATCAAAAAATTTGAATGCAAACGTCTAATGATTTATTGAATGAAAATATGTTAATGAAGTATGACAATCCTAACAAATGAACCGTTGTGCCCCGGGTAAGGAACTAGGCTTAAAGTTATTATTTTAAATATATAACCAAAACTTGAAAGAAAGAAAAACAAGAGAATAGCATTTACTCCTAACTAAAGGAGATCGATATAACATCTTCAGTCTTCCAATTGATGCGCCTGTTTCCGGTGGTGGGAATAATCCAGCTATCTAGGTCGTAGTCATTATCAACATCTTCTATCGCGTTGATTCCATTGTTGTTGAAGCGGGATGGTGGTCTTCCAGCATGAGCACGGCGAACAGTCCTCTGGGCCTCTGCAGTGAAACCCAAACCAAATTTGTCAGACTTGTAATGAATGTCTAGAAGCTGACCCTAAGTAGTGCAACCACCTTCTTCTACCACGGCTCTGGCGTCTTTCAAAGAAGCCATTCTGGGCGGAATCCTAGTAACTTTAGGAATAGCAGAAACGTCTTCAGTAACGGTAATTGTCCGAGGAATAACCTCAAAGGTCTGGCAGGGAGTCTCAATGAATTCTCCGTCCATCTCAACATACTTGAAGAAGTTCAAGTGATTCACCGTGTACTCTTCTTCACCACAAATTGTAACAACCTTTCCTTTCACAGGATATTTTAACTTTTGGTGCAACGTAGAAGTGACAGAGCCTGCCCCATGAATCCAAGGACGTCCAAGTAAACATGAATAGGTCGGACGAATGTCCATTACGTACAAGGTATATTTGAAGACCTGCGAGCCTACTATGATCGGGAGATCCACCTCTCCGTGCACCATCTTCTTTGAACTGTCAAAGGCTTTGACCACAATATCACTTGGTTTCAGCATAACCCTTTCACTATCAAGCCTGTCTAGAGCACCCTTCGGTAAGACATTTAGCGATGGACACGTGTCAATAAACACATGAGCTAAGGTAGTTCCCTTGAATTTGATAGAGACATATAAGGCCTTGTTATGGTTTCTTCCTTCGGGAGTTAAGTCAGCATCAGAAAGCCTAACCCATTGTCGGTCGTCAGGCTGGCAACATAATTTTCAAATTGATCAGCAGAGATTTCTTGTGGTACATGCGCAGATTTTAAGAACTTCACCAAAGCCTACGCATGGGCTTTAGAGCACAACAAAAGGGACAACATGGATAGCTTGGAGTGGGTCTGTCCCAACTGTTCAACAATCTTGCAATCACTTTTTTCAGATGATTTTAAATACCTCCTCTAACTTTTTCCTGGAGGTATCTTCAGGGGTAACTTCTTTAGGTGCCTCCGTCTAGGCAGCCTCCGTCTTTTTTTTTTACCCCGAGTCTTAGTAGTTGACTCGGTAGCAGTGACACGAACTAGTGTGGCAACATTTTTCAGAGAGATTTCTGGAGAGAAAACCCTTCCACTTCTAGTAACTTTACTGGTCCTAAAAATATTATCAATGTTGGGATCAGTAACTTCAATACCTTCATTTTTAATAGTCAATAGTTCTTGCTTGACGCCATGGTAGTAGACATTGTCCCCATAATTCCAAGGGATAGCCTTGTATGAGGAATATGGGATTAGTCCAGGTGCGGTGATTATCAGAGGAGAAACTCTAGGTTTGGCAGTAATCTTTACAGGACCCTTGGAAGTGATCCTCATGGGATTATCGGAAATTACAGATACTTCTTCCAGATCTGAGTCTTGAAACAAATTCTCCATACAGGGAGTCTTTTCAACTAGAATTATGTGGTTTCCATCAGACATTGAATACCTTCTTTCAGCAGTATGCAGCCATTGGGTTGGGTTGTGCAGCAGTAGCATCTTTCAATGCAACCCAAAAATAAACTGGATTGCAACAGATTCTTCTTAATAATTAGGAGGGGAGTAGTCAATTTACTTACAGTAGAAACATACAAAACATCATCAATAGCACTAATGCATTTGTCGTGCTTAGGCATAGGTGCAGTAATCATATTGAGGGTCTCAGAAGGATCAAATTCAATCTCTTTATTGTCAACCATATCTTGAATTTTATTCTTCGACTCTCAACAGCTATTTGTGTCATGTCCGCGACTATTGGAATGATAAGCACATCTTACATTAGGATTGTACCAAGGAGAGGAGGTGTTTGGATTTTGAGGAGGATCTCTTAACATTATCAACTCAGCCTTTAGTAGGTGTTGTAATGCCTGAGACAATGGCATGTTGATCTTGGTAAACTGTATCCTTGGTGCGTCTGACCTACGCTGATTACCTTGTTAATGTTGCATTGGTGCGAGATTATAAATTAGCACGGCTCTTACAGATTGGTTATGGTCACCTCTAGCATGACCCTTATGACTATACACAACATTAGTTTCTTTCTTATCGTTGAACGGCTTCTTCACCGTACTTGAAGATGCATCCAGCTGGATCTTTCCACTTCTGATTCCACCTTTAGCCTGTTCCCCTGTTAATATCAGCTCGGTGAATCCGGCTGAAGAGCTTCTGATCAAATGATTGAAGAAAGGACATGTCAAAGTTCCCATAAACATATCCACCAGCTCCATATCAGACAAAGGAGGTTGAAATCTTCCTGCTAGATCCCTCAAATTTTGGGCATACTCTTTGAAGCCTTCATTCAAGCCCATAGTCATACTTTGTAATTGCACACGAGTTGGTGCAAGGTCAGCATTGTATTGGTATTGTTTGTAAAAAGAAGTAGCCAAGTCTTCCCAAGTATGAATATTGGTTCCTTCTGAAGTGGTGAAAAACACAAGAAGGGGGGGTTGAATTGTAAAACTGAAATCTAAAGCAATTGACAAGATATTTTTATCCTGGTTCGTTTGATCTCAAACTACTCCAGTCCACCCGTCAAGGTGATTTCGCCTCTCTCCAACGAGGTCTTAATCCACTATATTCAACTGAATATTACAGACTGCTTTAACAACTGCTAAAGCCTTCTTGATTCAAACCACAACCCGGTTTGTCAAGGTAACACTTTCTTACAAAGAGATAAAACTATGTGTGTGGATGTTTTCTACAAAACTGTATCACAACTGTGATGTATACACAAAATGAAGCTTAGAAACTAGATTGCTAAACAGTAATGGAATATCAGAGTGTATGGTTTAGCAAAACTGGTAGAACGAAGATTATGGTTCAGCTTTTGTGCGTGTAGAGATTTTGGAGAGCATTAACCATTTCAATCTTCAAAGCCTTGTTTATATAGCATTGAGATGATGAACGTTGGATGCAATATTCTTGATTCAATGCTAATAACAAACTTTCCTTATTGAGCAGATCTTGTCTGGAATGAAGCCGTTGGAATTAATTTGCTTTCAATGCACAGTACCGTTGCTTACTTAATGCAAATTCTGGCTTGGCTCATTCTGATTCTGCTTCGCTGCTGATGAACTATTGTGTTTCTGTATCAGAGTATTAAGCGCAGTCTTGTTCATCAGGCTTCAGCATGTACGTGAGTTGATCATCTGATTTTGACGTTCTGATGTAGCAACTTCTGATGCTGGTGTCTGAAATCAAGTTTTGATGCTGAATAGATGTGATCTTGCTTATTTCAATCAGCGTATCTGCAAGTCAGAACATAATAATTTTAGGCAGCAGATAGTTCATTCATGACACTTATAAATACTATATCTTTTCACTTTGTTATCATCAAAACTTAAATATAGGGTAGTAGATTCAAACATTGTTCTAACAATCTCCCCCTTTTTGATGATGACAAAAACTAGATATTTTAAATGAAAATAACGTGAAAAGGTATCTGGAATATGTATCAGAATAAGAAGTAAAAGAATAAGGAGTAAGGAAATACTCCCCCTGAGTTTATTACTTCCCTTTGATTATACGCGTTCTTCAGAATCAGATCTTTTTGCCTTTCTTTGAACATCAGAGTATCAGAGTCTTTGACTTATCAGAAGCTTTATGTCAGAGCAGAGCTTCAGAGCTTTTCTTGTCAGAGCTTTGCTTTGGATCAGAACTTCATATTGATCAGAGCAACTTCATATTGATCAGAGCTTCTAGTCTTCAGGGTGTCCAGGAGCTTCCTTGTGCCTGTAGACTTTAAACACAACAGAAAAAACATTTCAAGTAATAGAGTTAGAATGTTTGAGAATTTCTGTCTAGTTAGCCCGTTATTGATTTAAATATCATTCTTGTTCTCCTCCTTTTTGTCAGCAATCAAAAAGTGTTGGTGATGTGCTAAAACAATTAAGATCAGAAAAACTAATCATATTAAGATAGTTCAGAGTCAAAACGAGAAAATATTACAAAACATAATCAAACGGTACATCAGAAAATCAGGAAAAACATAAAAAAGGTCATGTATGAAAAAGATTAAGGTTGAGGAGGCAAGCGTGTGAACAGGCTCTCCAGCATGGCTTGAATCTTTTCAGAAGTCTCATTCTGCTTATGCACCATGCTGACAACAGTGTCAATCTTGCTGTCCTGCACATCCATTCTCTCTTTCATCTTCTGATCGTTTTCATCCATCCGCTGCTGCAGACGCATGTCATTCAGCCTTAGTTCTTCCAGAGTCTGCCTGTCCAAGGCAGCTTGAGAAGCATCAGAAGGAGGAGGCTTCTCAGAACTTTCAGCAACATCCTCTGCTTGACTTTCAGCCTGAATGGTCTTGTCTTCTTCTGATGGTTGCACCTTTGCAGCTTGCTGTTTCTCAGACCAGGGTTCACTGTCCAGAGGGAGCACGTCCTCTTTCAGAAGCATACTTCCAACTTCATTCAGAAGTTTGCTGAAATTTTGTTGTGCCTGCTCATAGTTGATATCCTGCAACTTGAGGGCTTCAGCACGTACCCAAAGTCTGAACTGTGACCAGAGCTGATCAGAAGCAGCTGGGTCAATCATCCCAGGACAGACTTGCTTCAAAGAAGAAATCCATTGCAGCACACCTGTTTCAAAATTCAAAATACCAGAGCCAACATCTGGTTGCTTTGGTTTTGGGATGGCAATTTTGTGTTTTAGATCAGCAAGACGGTCAAGACTGGTTAAGTCAATGAAAGTCCTGCTGGGGTTTTCAGAGGTTTTCTGAGAGGCTGTTTGTTTTGGAGAAGGGGTATCAGAGTCAGATATTTCGATTGGAGTGGGTGGTGTTTTGGGAGTATTTGGTGGTGTCGATTCTGATGAGGATGGTAACTGGGGCATGACAACAGTGGTTCCACATGGCAACTGAATTGCCAGCGGTGATGGTTGAGGTGAGTGAGGGTCAGATTGATGAGGGGAAGGAGTTTCAGAGTGGTAAAACTCTGTTTGTGGTGAAGGTGGATTTATTTCTGGTTGGGGAGAGGGAGGTGGAATCTCTGATTGCTCAGGGATCAGAGGTTCTTCTGAGAGTGGTTGTTGTTGTGGTTCTGGTTCTGGTTGTTGTTGTTCTGGTTGTGGAGGAGGAACATTTTGTGGTTCAGAGTTTGGTTGAGCAGAGGCATGTTGACGCTCAATATCAGACAGCACTTGGTCAAGTGCTGTTGTTGTTGAAATTGTTGGTTGTTTGGGGTGTTTGGTTCTAGGTCTTCTGAGTTTTAATGCCTCAGAAGGGTCTTCTTCTTGTACGGTTTCATCAATGGTAGGGATGGGAATTGATATTCTATGAGAGGTTTGAGGAGGGATAGATGCTGGAATAGTAAAAGAATTTGAAATAGGGGCAGCAGATGAAATACCTCTTTTCTTTGGAGTCTGCTGAGATGATCCTTCTGATGGCGCTTTCCTCTTCTTTGTCTTCTTCAGAGTCACTTCTGGTTGGGGTTGACGCAGATCTCTGATATTCAGCTTTGGATCTGTATCATCTGCCTTGTACGCATCTGGGTACCTGAGAAACATCTCTGGTTTGGATTCAGTTTCAGAGAATAACGGAAAATCACTCAGAGGCACTCTTCTGCTGGAGATATCAGCAGTGGAAGTAGCTTTGGGTTCCTTCTGAATGTTCTCTATCAGCTTCATCTTTTTCAGATTCTTTGCGTTCATAGGTTTCCCAATTGTTGGTTCAATAGTGCTCAGCTCTTGAGCTTCTATCAGATGCTCAATCAGTCTATTCTCTGTCAGAATATCTGATATCAACCTTCCAAAAGGTATCCAGTCCCTCTTGGTTCTTTCTTCTTCCCTTGTTTCTTTCACACTGGTTTTGAGATGGTTGAACAGGAAGTGAGCCAGATTGATCTTTATCTTCTGATCAATAAAGTAGATCAGAAACTGCTGATCCACATTTATATAATCAGGAGAACTTGTTGGTTTCCTGTGGTTGAAGCACCCCAGAACAATCTTAGCCCATACTCTGCAATGATCCTTCAGATCTTTAATCTTGCTGCTGGGCATCCCAAGAGTGAAAATCCTGTTAGCTACCACACCTGTATCAGCACATCTTTCAGCCATGTCCACACAACGGACGCCACCACCACTTTGACCGATTAGCCTTGCAATGAGATCTTCAGAAATCACAATCTTCTTCCCCATAACAGAGGAGATGACTAGATGTTTTGAAACCTTGGCGTGAATCCAAAATTCCTTGAGCAGCGCTGGGAATGTTGGTCCAACCAACCTATCGAAATACCTTTCCCACTTTTGAGCCCTAACTTCTTCAGTTAGGTCAAAACCATTCTCCTTCAAGCTTTCAAAATCAATGATTAACTCAGAGAGCACTTCAAGGTTCTTCACCGGAGTGAGGAGAGTTCTGAGTGGCACTTGATATTGCTCAGAAGTTGCTTTCTTCTGATTACCTGCAGAAACGCTACTGGAGGTTGCCATGTTCACACTAAAAGGGTTTTGAGAATGAACTGAGGAAAAAGGTTTGCAAGAGATGAACTCAGAAATATGCAGAAAATGCTTGAGTGATAGTGAGAAAGCGTAAAGAATAAGAATGAGAGATTAATGTGCTTAAATAGAGTTTTTCAAAACTATTTTGAAAAGATAAACGTTTTTAAGAGAGATAAAAATCATGATTGCCATTTAAAAGCATGATTACTTTTCATTAAATGCTTGCTGATTTTGGGGGATTTGAGAAAGATACTTAAAAACGGTTACCAGACATGTGTCTCAATGCACCCAATCAGCGCTTTGCCTTCTCAGAAGCGTGCACGCGTTCTGCTTCAGAGATATGCTGATGATTGGATGACACTTGTTTGATGTAGTGATCAGCACGTCTGTTTTTGAGCTTAGACTCTCAGATCTTTAGACTTGCATCTGATATAATCTGCATGTTCTATCTTTCTGAAAGGAGATTGATCAGAAGTTCACAGCAAAATAATTACATTCTGAAAGTAAATATATGGAATTAAAACATTTTCACTCTGGACACACTTTCATGCTGAGATGTTTCAGAATGAAATTAAACCTATCTTCTGAAAGGGGTTTAGTAAAGATATCAGCCCATTGATGGTTTGTATCTATAAATTTTAAGTTCAAAATACCTTTCTGAATATAGTCCCTAATGAAGTGATGTTTTATTTCTATATGCTTAGCTCTAGAATGTAAAATAGGATTCTTACTTAAGCAAATAGCAGAAGTATTATCACAAAGTATAGGAATGTTACTCTCAAAAATCTGGAAGTCTTCAAGCTGACTTTTCATCCAGAGCATTTGTGTGCTACATCCTGCTGCTGCTATGTACTCAACTTCTGCTGTTGACAGAGCAATTGTTGATTGCCTTTTGCTGGACCAAGAGATCAGATTTTCTCCCAGAAACTGGCAGCTTCCAGAAGTACTTTTACGTTCCACTCTGTCTCCAGCAAAATCAGCATCACAGTAGCCTACTAAGCTGTAATCACTAGATTTTCTATAAAACAAACCCAGATTAGTAGTACCTTTCAGATACTTGAAAATTCGCTTAACAGCTGTTAAGTGAGATTCTCTAGGATCTGATTGGAATCTAGCACAGATACAAACACTGAATAGTATGTCAGGTCTTGAAGCAGTCAGATAGAGGAGAGAACCAATCATACCTCTGTAGACTTTCTGTTCTACATTTTTGCTTACCTCTTCTCTTTCCAGAATGCACGTGGGATGCATTGGAATCTTTGATGGCTTACATTCTGACAGGTCAAATTTCTTCAGAAGATCTCTGATGTATTTGCTCTGATGAATGTAAGTTCCTTCTGGAGTTTGATTGATCTGAATTCCCAGAAAGAATTTCAGTTCCCCCATGAGGCTCATCTCAAATTCTGCCTGCATACACTTAGCAAATTTTCTTCCAAGAGAAGGATTAGTAGAACCAAAAATAATATCATCAACATAAATTTGACAGACTAAGATGTCACTCTTAACTGATTTACAGAATAGAGTAGTGTCCACTTTCCCTCTGGTGAATTCATTTTCAAGCAGAAAGTTACTTAGCCTTTCATACCAAGCTCTGGGAGCTTGTTTCAGACCATACAGTGACTTCTTTAGTTTGAAAACATGTTCTGGATGTTTTGTATTTTCAAAACCTGGGGGTTGGTGTACATAAACTTCTTCTTCTATATAACCATTTAAGAATGCACTTTTGACATCCATCTGATACAGAGTGATGCCTCTATTAACAGCAAATGAAATTAAAAGTCTGATAGATTCTAACCTGGCGACTGGGGCAAAGGTTTCTGTATAGTCTATCCCCTCTTGCTGACTATAACCTTGTGCAACCAGTCGTGCCTTGTTTCTGATGACTTCGCCTTGTTCATTTAGCTTGTTTCTGAACACCCATCTTGTTCCAATGACGTTGAATCCTTTTGGTCTGGGAACGAGATCCCATACGTCGTTTCTGGTGAATTGATTCAGCTCTTCTTGCATTGCCAGAATCCAGTCATTATCCAGAAGTGCTTCATCAATTGAAGAAGGTTCAATCAGAGACACCAGTCCCATAAGAGTTTCTTCAGAGTTTCTGAAGCTTGCTCTTGTTCTGATTGGATCTTCCTTTCTTCCTAGGATAGTCTCTTCTGGGTGATCCAAGCTGCTTCTGGGTAATCTCTTCTGAGGTTGATCAGCAGCTGTTGTAGGATTTCTAGCAGTGCTCCTTTCAGACGTTGAAGGAATGTCTGTGTTGAGAGCTTCTGATAACTTGTCTTCAGAACCTGCAAATTCAATTTCTATACCTGCAAAAATTTCATTCTGCTTTGACTTTTCAGAGTCAAGCTTATCATCAAAACGAACACTGATTGATTCTTCCACAATCTGTGTTTCTGTATTGTATACTCTGTACCCTCTTGAGCGTTCAGAGTATCCTAACATAATACACTTCTGTGCCTTAGAGTCAAACTTGTTCAAATAATTCTTTGTATTTAATATAAAGCAAGTACATCCAAATGGATGAAAATATGAAATGTTGGGCTTTCTGTTCTTCCACAATTCATATGGAGTCTTTTCCAGAATAGGTCTTATTGAGATTCTATTCTGAATGTAGCACGCTGTGTTTATTGCTTCTGCCCAGAAAGTCTTAGCAACGTTTGTCTCATTGATCATGGTTCTGGCCATTTCTTGCAATGTTCTGTTCTTTCGTTCTACAACTCCATTTTGTTGGGGAGTTCTAGGACAAGAGAAATCATGCAGAATGCCTCTGTCATTAAAGAATGACTCAAAATCTTTATTTTCAAATTCTCCACCATGATCACTTCTGACTTTAACAATTCTAAGATCTTTTTCATTCTGAACTTGGTTACAGAAGGTAACAAACACAGAGTGTGACTCGTCCTTGTGTCTTAAGAACTTTACCCATGTCCATCTGCTATAGTCATCTACGATTACTAACCCATACTTCTTACCACTGACTGAAGCAGTTTTAACTGGTCCAAATAAGTCAATGTGCAGAAGTTCTAATGGCTTAGAGGTAGAAACAACATTTTTGGATTTAAAGGAAGGTTTTGCAAATTTGCCTTTCTGACATGCTTCACACAGAGCATCTGAATTGAACTTCAAATTAGGAAGTCCTCTGACCAGATTGAGTTTGTTAATCTGAGATATTCTTCTCATACTAACATGCCCCAATCTTCTGTGCCAGATCCACTGCTCGTTGTTAACAGACAGAAGACATTTTACATTCTGACTCTTTAGTTCAGAAAGTTTGATTTTGTAAATGTTGTTTTTCCTCTTACCATTAAACAGGATAGTCCCATCTTTCTGACTAACAGCTTTACATGATTTTTGATTAAAGATTATATCATAACCGTTATCACTTAATTGACTTATGGATAACAGATTATGCATCAATCCATCTACTAGCAGAACATTATTAATAGAGGGAAGATTTCCATTACCTACAGTTCCAGAGCCAATTATCTTTCCCCTCTGATTGCCTCCAAAGCCAACGTGGCCTCCAGGCTTTGGAACATATGCCTTCTTCCCGTCATGTGTCGTGTGCAGCCAGAGTCCAGGTACCATGACTGGTGTTTCTGACTTGCTGCTAAAGATATCTGCAACATGTATTATTTTGTCCTTAGGTACCCAGATTTTCTTGGGTCCTGATTTGTTAGTTTTACCAAAACTCTGGTTGAATTTTGGTTTCACAGAGTGCTTACTGCTAGTATATTTGATATCATGTGTGTGACCATACACAAAGTGTGAATTTAGAGGAGTGTGTTTAATGGTTAAGTCCATGACATTCTTTGGTGTAGGAACCTTACCTTGGTATCCTATTCCTTTCCTGCCGTTTCTGCTAACTCCATAGATCATTGAAGCCATTCTGCTTCTATCTATGCTTTTAGCTAGGAACTTCTGGAAACTGTGATCATACTCCTTGATGATCTCATCAGCGTTGCTGGGAGTTTCAGAAATTGGTTCCTTCTGAGAGTTTTGTAAAGTGTTTTCTAATTTTGAAATCTTATTTCTCAGCTCAGAATTTTCCAATTTGAGACTCTCAGACTTATTAGAGTCAGATTCAAGATTCCTTTTCAGGTCTCTGAATTTAGCTCTAATTTGCTGATAACGTTCCAGAATCTCATTAAGGCTTTCAGCAAGTTCAGCCTTTGTAAAGTTAACAGCGAAGTTAGGAAATACCTCTTCTGTGTCTGATTCTGAGTCTGATTCAGAAGCTTCACTATCTTCTGAAATGTTTGCCATGAGAGCTATGTTTGCCCTTTCATCATCTGATTCTGAGTCAGCTTCAGATGAGTCAGAGTCATCCCATGTGGCCATGAGACTTTTCTTCTTCTCTCTTCCAAACTTCTTTTTGGGCTTTTCCCTCTGAAGCTTTGGGCAGTCACTTTTGTAGTGTCCTTGCTCATTGCACTCGTAGCAGATGATGTCTTTGGTGTTTGGCTTCTTGCTACTGGAGGAGCCTTCAGATCTTCTGTATCCAGAGGAAGAATCTGTCCTTCTGTATCTGGAAGAAGACTCGTTCTGATCAGATCTTCTGGGATTCCTGAACTTCCTTTGTCTTTGCTTCCACAGTTGATTTACTCTTCTGGAGAGAAGGGAAAGTTCGTCTTCTTCTGATGAGGATCCATCAGATGTTTCTTCAACTGCCTGCAAAACTTTAGACTCAAATTTTCTGTTAGATTTTAATGCTAAAGGCTTACCTTGCTTCTGAGGCTCATCAGCTTCTAGCTCTATCTCATGACTTCTGAGGGAGCTGATAAGTTCCTCCAGAGTGATTTTGTTGAGATCTTTAGCTAGCTTCAGAGCAGTAACCATAGGCCTCCACTGCTTGGGTAAACTTCTGACGATTTTCTTGACATGGTCAGCAGTAGAGTATCCTTTGTCCAGAACTTTGAGACCAGCTACCAGAATCTGGAATCTAGAGAACATAGTTTCAATGGATTCAGATTCTTCCATTTTGAACGCCTCATACTTCTGAATGAGCGCCAGAGCTTTTGTTTCTTTGACCTGAACGTTGCCCTCATGCGTCATTCTGAGAGAATCAAAGATATTTTTTGCTGTGTCTCTGTTGGAGATCTTTTCATACTCAGTATAGGAGATGGCACTGAGGAGGATGGTTCTGGCCTTGTGGTGATTCTTGAAGTCACGCTTTTGTTGATCAGACATTGATTTTCTATCAATCTTCTGACCACTTGCATTCACAGGGTGCGTGTATCCATCTGTCACCATATCCCACAGATCAGCATCATGTGCTAGAAAGAAGCTTTCAATTCTGTCTTTCCAGTAATCAAAGTTTTCTCCATCAAAGACTGGAGGTTTGCCACTGAATCTGTCTCTGTCCTCATTGTTGTCATTGCTGATGTGAGAATTGTTTCCTGCCATTGTGTTTTTCTGACGCTGGATCTTGTACTGACACGGTTAAGTGTTTTAGCTCAGAACCAGGCGCTCTGATGCCAATTGAAGTGGTGAAAAACACAAGAAGGGGGGGTTGAATTGTAAAACTGAAATCTAAAGCAATTGACAAGAATTTTTTATCCTGGTTCGTTTGATCTCAAACTACTCCAGTCCACCCGTCAAGGTGATTTCGCCTCTCTCCAACGAGGTCTTAATCCACTATATTCAACTGAATATTACAGACTGCTTTAACAACTGCTAAAGCCTTCTTGATTCAAACCACAACCCGGTTTGTCAAGGTAACACTTTCTTACAAAGAGATAAAACTATGTGTGTGGATGTTTTCTACAAAACTGTATCACAACTGTGATGTATACACAAAATGAAGCTTAGAAACTAGATTGCTAAACAGTAATGGAATATCAGAGTGTATGGTTTAGCAAAACTGGTAGAACGAAGATTATGGTTCAGCTTTTGTGCGTGTAGAGATTTTGGAGAGCATTAACCATTTCAATCTTCAAAGCCTTGTTTATATAGCATTGAGATGATGAACGTTGGATGCAATATTCTTGATTCAATGCTAATAACAAACTTTCCTTATTGAGCAGATCTTGTCTGGAATGAAGCCGTTGGAATTAATTTGCTTTCAATGCACAATACCGTTGCTTACTTAATGCAAGTTCTGGCTTGGCTCATTCTGATTCTGCTTCGCTGCTGATGAACTATTGTGTTTCTGTATCAGAGTATTAAGCGCAGTCTTGTTCATCAGGCTTCAGCATGTACGTGAGTTGATCATCTGATTTTGACGTTCTGATGTAGCAACTTCTGATGCTGGTGTCTGAAATCAAGTTCTGATGCTGAATAGATGTGATCTTGCTTATTTCAATCAGCGTATCTGCAAGTCAGAACATAATAATTTTAGGCAGCAGATAGTTCATTCATGACACTTATAAATACTATATCTTTTCACTTTGTTATCATCAAAACTTAAATATAGGGTAGTAGATTCAAACATTGTTCTAACACCTTCTAGTTGATAGAACCATTCCAATTGTGTCCCAGATAGGTTCTCTTGAAAGAAATGTACCCATAACTTCCTCTCGGCGGTGTGGGGTTGGATCTTCCGGACATAAAACCTCAAATGAAGTTTTGGACAGGAAATATCGTCATACTTTGCGAAGGTAGGGACCTTGAATTTGTGAGGGATAACAACTCCCGAAATTATACCCAACTCTTATAAATCCAACCCAGAAACTCTCTGGATCTCCATAACATTTAAATTATCTTCCAACTATTTTTATTTTTCATCGGCACGAGGATAGTGTTCATCTGAATAGTCTTCTTCATCTTCATCATAATATTGGCCAGAACCAAGGTGGCTTCCTTT
The DNA here is from genome assembly GCA_948472305.1 of Vicia faba. Taxonomy (NCBI): domain Eukaryota; kingdom Viridiplantae; phylum Streptophyta; class Magnoliopsida; order Fabales; family Fabaceae; genus Vicia; species Vicia faba. The sequence continues at coordinate 61,918 of CATIWC010001102.1, forward strand.
CTCAGCCTTCACACTCTTACTATCTTCACCCCGGTTATCATCTTCGTTTGATGGAATATCACAGTCTTGAGCTTGCTTGGGAGGACCTCTGAACCTTCTTCCCATGTTGAGAATGTCGATCGGTTTCCTAGTCTTTTTCTTCCTCTCTTTGGTGATGAGGGTCTTCGGCTCTTTTTGCTCCTTGGCTAAGTTCAGGAACATTTGTTGAAACTGAGCGTTCTTGGATTGAAGATCTTTCACGGTTTGTACGAGGGCCATCTTTTACGGATATAAATAGCAAGAAGATGAGAAAACATGTCTTGGAAAATACATGTTATGATATGATGTGTATGATATGTATATGCAATTTTTAAAGGCTCTTTGCGGGATAAACAAAAATGAAATGTTAGAAGTTGAGTCTGGCTGCAACTTTAAATGAAGAACTTTGCTTCTTTGAACATCCTTCTATGAGAATCAAGCTCACCATGTCAAGTGGGTCATATTCTTTGACTCAAGGGAAAGTATTTTGGCATTTGACGGCATCTGGTTTGAGGAAAATAAATCCTCTTGCCTCTTGCTAGAAGTCTGGTTCATGATAAACATGTATCACAGGTCCCTGAGATCCTTGAAATGGTTAATGAAAATGTGATGATATGATTTCATGATATCGTGATGTTATGTTTAAACAGATAACAAACACAAACAAATAACACAAGAGCCTTAGGTTTAAAGGCTTGCATGAGATATGTAGGTAAGTACCCTTTTCTATTGAAGTCAAGTTGACTCAACCTTACCTAAAATAGTAACCGGGTTCTAGGAATCTCATATCACATATCTTTCTTGCAAGTTTTATTTTAGTACAGCAACTGACTTGCCACCAAAATATTTAACGAGTCGAATTTCAATGAGTGTGGCATCGAATATCAACCAACTCTGGACTGCACCAAAGCCGGTTATCTCACTACCTTCTAATGGCCGATGTGTCAATTAGGGTTCTAAAAGTCAGCTAGTGCTTATGACACCATGCGGAAGCCCAATGTTATCCTCGACTAACTGAAGTAACACTAATACAAACCAAAGTGCCACACTAAAGTAGCCATCACTTCAACCATATCGGTCTATGCCGTACAATTTCCATGATCTATTGCTACTTACCTAAGGAATCCCTAGGTCCGGTGTAGGACTTTGCAAGAATTTAAACCCAAGCAACCCTCAATTTTAAAGCAAACAAAGCAGACAAGTAAAAGAAAGTATCAGTTATCTAAGACTCTAAGGTAACCCCTATTTTTTAAGTACATCCCCAACAGAGTCTCCAGTTCTGTAACACGGTGGGAGAACTGACTTGTTTGTGTGTTTTATCGCAAATTTTGTGGATAGCAGGATTCGCCACCAACTTTTCTTTTATCCAATAAGGAAAGGGTGAAAAGAACAGGAAAGACCTCAATAGATTTTGAGTTCGGGGGGTAGGTTATGAAAATGGAAGGTGTTAGCACCCTTTTCATTCGTAGTTATCTACGGGCTCTTAATTGCTTAAATCACTTTTGAAATTTGCTTTGTGTGCGTGTGATTTGTTTGAAAATATTTTAAAAATCCAATGTAAGGCTAACTTTGTAATGATTCTTGTATCTGTCCTTAAGAATGCGTACAAAGTGTTTTGAAAATATCTTTGAAAGTGTTTGTGTGAAATGTTTTTATTTTGTGAGCAAGCGATTAACAGTTCTACCCACTCAAGGTCGTTCTTGTACTTTTCTTTCTCATGTAGATAGTTCTATCCATACCATTAGTTAGTAGGAAGTCCTATCATTGGATATGGAGGGACATGTGAAGGATTATCGTATGGTCATCGAAGGCAACTTGTAAGGATGCTTTAGCAATTTCATAAGGGACTAGATCATTTATCGAAAGGCAACATTGAAAGGTCATTGAGGGACTATGATCTTTTATTTAAGGGACTTTGCTAAAGCGTCCCTACTTTCGAGGGACATAACTGTTTTATTTCGAAGGCAATAAGAGAGGCTACCCTAGAGGTGCAAGTGTGCGAGTGTGTTTATTTCATTTATTTATCTTGAGATTTAGGGTTTTCTACCGTTTGTTTTTATCTTTCCATACAAACCCTAATTACTAAGCAGTAATAGCAAGTATAAAAGACAGTAAAGTGTGGAAAGTAAACTTCATATGTTATTACATGGCTTTGGGAGAGATACATAAGTATAAAAATCATGATAAAGTAAACCTACGCTATTACATCCTCGGATTAGGTACATAATAATAATGAAAGAAAGCGGGAAATCTTGGCTATTACAATTGAATGTGCCCTATACAATTTATCTAAGAAAATAAAATAAGAGGAAAAGGAAAGAAATGTTTTTTTAGTGAATTTTTTTATGAAAATAATGATAATTAATTAAATTCCTAGAAATATAATTAATTTTAATTAAAAAAATTTAATTAAAAAAGTAAATTAAAAACCTAATTACTTAGGGTTTACAAAAAAAAAGTTTTGTTTTTTAGGTTAAGTGAAAAAAATTAGGTTAAATTTGCCAAATAATAAGGTTTAAGGGAAAATGACAAACAAGGATAGAAAATAGAGAAAACATAAAAATGCTAGGGGTGGGTGTAGAACTCACGCCCTTAGCCCTTTAAATAAAATGCTTTTCCACTACACCAGGCACGTGTCTATGTTAGAAGAATGGAATAAGCGCAATATGTAATGAACCTGCAAGAATATGGAAAATATGAAAAGTAAAATGTCAAAAGGCAGGATCAAACCCACGCCCTGGTATACGAATGCCTCATCATGTGTGTGCTTTCCAATGGGATGGTTGTTTCATCTAGTACCTTAATGGAAACGATTAAACATAAAATAAACCAAATTATCTGTACCAGAGAAGCGCTGAAGCCCTAGCTCCGGTCGTCTTCTCCGGCAAGCTTGTTCTTCGTTCCTGCAAAAATAACAAATTTAATGACTAAGTAGTACCCTACCCCCCTAATTTGGGCTATGCTATTTCAATGGAACCCTTAGTTTGGGCTAAATCTTATTGTATTATGAGATACAACGTGAATAACCTCAAACGTTGTAAACATGTCCAAACGCGATTAAGCCATCATAGGGACCATACGATGGTTCAATCCTGCACATTAACATCTCAAAAGCATATTAATAAGGTTAGTATACATTGAAACAAAATGAAAATGACAGTATGAATTTTATGGGAAAAAATGAAACCGGTGATGCATGCATATTGGTTTTATGCCTTTTGGATCATCACAATCGATCCAATCTTACCCTATAGTGCTTCTGGAATTGAATGGGGAAAGTATTTTGCCTTGAGGGAGGCCGCAAGATAGGGTTTCAATTTGCCCTAGTTTTGATATTTTTTTGGAATTTTGGAAGGGTGATCTTGTGCAAAGTTTTTGTGCCTAGTCTTGTCTAAAATAGTGATAATATATAATGATGAATTAGGTCAAACAAGAATGGACTTGGACCTTTGTATGAAAGCCTTTTATTTTATTTCATTTATTTTGAATTTAAATAAATAAAATAAAAAAATAAATGGAATAAAAATCCAAGGGGTGTATGAATAAGTTCAGAGGTTCATATTGAGGCCTATAACATGCATGGAGTTTTAAACACAAGCTCACTAGCCCAAAAATTCATGTTTGGTCACTTTAGGTTTCATGCATTTTCTCAAAATTTTCCAACTTTCACCAATCATAACCCCCTCAATGTTTATCATATGAAGGTGATATTTTACTTTTTGGAAAGCTCAATATGTCCTCTACAATCTCTATGTTAATCATTTTTTCATTTGAAGACTTTATCTTGATGTAAGTTGCCTTGATAAAAAGTGTCTTTTTGTTGACTTTTGAAATGACCTATAATGTTTTGGCCCATATCTCTCAAATGAAGCATTTTCTAGCCTTGAGCTTTGAGATATAAAGTTGTAGATAATTTAATTTCCTTCAAAATGAGCTTTGGTTGATAATTTTTTAATGAAGTATGCGAAAGTTATGCTTGGTCAAAGTTCAGTTGACTTCTCCTTAAGAAAACCCTAATTTGGCAACTTTGACTTTTGATGAATTGAGAGTTTTCTTGATGAATCATGGTTATCCCTTGATTAAATGACGAATGTGACTTCAAAATCTTGATGTAGACCAAAATTCTTGAAGTTTGACTGTATGTTGACCATGGTTGACTTTTACCCAATATAGTTAATTTTTAGTCATCTGAGCAATTGGATAAGCAAAATTGTGATGCAAGGCTTGAAATTTGGCATGAGCATTCCTTGAGACATATGAGGAACCATGAAATCCACTTAAGGCATTATAAGCTCGAATTTCCTTGAGAAAAGTGAAACCTTAGTTGTAGGTCAACTGCTTAGGAGGAGAATTTGTCTGATCAAACATTGAGTAGCCTTGAGAAATTGAAAACCCTAGGAGCATGAGGAGGTGTCTTGAAGAAAATGGGATGGAAAATTTTGGGGTACAACACCATGGTTGCGGGATCCGGGCATTCATCCTCGGCAAGTTACAAAAACAAGTGTTTTATCGGGCAGTTGCAAAGCAGAAATTCAAGGCTTTCAGGATTCAAGTACAATCTGCATATTTCTTTCGAGATCCAAAATTAGTGAGTCATCAAATAGTTAACCTACCAATCTCTCATGTGTTCCATCATGCTCCGAGTTGTGCATAAAGTCAAGTGTTTCAATTGATTTGAGACAGTGCAAACAAAAATTCAGTATTATGCGTTTCTAGCCCAGAAATTCTCAACTTAATGTCAGAAAATGGTTTGGGAATTACTCTTTTGGAATTAGAATCATCTTGAGTTATTCTTCATTTCTCCTGTTCATGTCGAAGGCTAACTTTATGAGGAAGATTTTCTAAAGCGCAAAATACCTGAAATGCATTATACAGTGGATTTACCGTTTCTCTGGTTTTCAGATGCTCAAAAATTCGTAACTTTTAACTAAAGAATCGCCTTTGAGTGCCTCTTAGAGCATTTGAATATTTTTTTTTATTTCCTCCAATTTTCATGTTTGGCTCGGAAGCCAATTCTTTAAGGAAGATCTCCGAATGCGCGAGTACTATGAAGCTAAGAAGTGGAAAAAAAGTGAAAATATTATGTTGAACCGTTATTTTTCGGACGTTAAAAAACTCATAACTTTCTCCTGATTCAACGTTTTTGATTCGTTCTTTGGGAAAAACGATCTTGATGCCATCTTCATTTCGTATGTTCAGGTCGAGGATCAATTCATTGAGGAAAGTCCTCAGAAATGCGAATTACCAGAGATTTTATTATGCTGAACCAGAATTTTAATTCACCATTTTCCAATATTGTAAAAATCGCAACTTCTTCGATTTTTATCATAATGAGACGATTCTATAATTTTATAAATGATGTCAACAACAAGTTTGTTTCATACCCTGAGTTCGGATTTTGATCGGAGGATTTTTGTTCGTGGTATTCTTTCTAAATTGAACGGTGAAATTATTTGAGAAAAATCGACATTAGCTAAATTAGCTCTGTGTCTGTGCACCTTAAAGAATTCATAACTTTCTCCTCGTTTATCCAATTGAGTCTGTTCTTTCGGCATTGCGTCAGAAATTTTGCAATCTTTATTTTTTTAAGCAGGGCTCAAGTCGAGATTTCTCACAGGTGATGATATGGCATTTTGTACTCACATTGCACATTAAATTTGTTGACACTATCAAAACAAGGCCCAAAGACCCGGTTGGATGGAATATATATATATATATATATATATATATATATATATATATATATATATATATATATATATATATATATATATATATATATATATATATATATATATATATATATATATATATATATATATATATATATATATATATATATATATATTTAAAAAATCATATTTTCTCTCATAACTTCACTCACTTCCACAAACTTCTCAAAAATCTCTCTCTATTCTCTCAAGGATCAAACTCACTCTTCTTTCAATTTTTCTCAAGAACACAATAATCTTCTACAATCTCAAGATCCAAAATCCATAAAAACTTCAAATCTTCTCCTATTCTCCCTCCGATCAACCGTTGGTGATCGAAGCCACCGTGATCCCCTCCGTCTGCCGCCTTCTCGTCACGCTAACTATCTCTTTCAGACGCGAACTCGTGGCCAGTATTCCCTCTATTGTGCAATTTTTTTGGCGACTCCTCCTCCCTCTGTTCATGCATATTATTTAGGCGACCTTCTCTTCATCCTCTCCGATTTGCTTCTTGATTCAGTAATTTCACAAAATCTCTTACACTTAATTGCATATTACATAATTGATTATGTGAATTGAGATTAATTTGAATTTGAATTCTTGAATTATACTTAATTGTTGAGATTAAATTGCGTGTGAATTGAATTGTGCAAGTTACTTGAGATATTTGATTCATGAGCTTGTGATAATGTTGAAATCCAGAATTGGTTGAGAAATTACATAATCGATATATATATATATATATATATATATATATATATATATATATATATATATATATATATATATATATATATATATATATATATATATATATATATATATATATATATATATATATATATATATCTTTATTTTTATCCGGTAAATTGATGTTGATTTTTGAACACCGAATTTTGGATATATGTATCGATTATGGAAGTTTGATGATATTTGAGTCGTAATTTATGACTTAATGCAACTTTTCAATTCAACTTATGAGGAATTCGATTGTTTGACATTAAAACTTCAAATTTGATAAGTTGCATGAACACTTGAATTGTGTCATTTTTTAATTAAATTATGCGAATTTTAATTGTTGCAAAGTGTTTACAATTTCCATGTGATAATGCTTGAATCGCTAGATGTTTTTGCGCATCCGTTTATGATGTTTAAATATGATTTTGGTTAAATCCGGTTCAAGTGTGTGTTGCTGCCATGAAATTATAAGTGCCTTGAAAATGGCTTCTTAATTGTTGTTTAATGCATATCCATGCTTGCTTGTGCGTATGTGGACCATTACGGCTGAGTTTTACCGTTTCCGGTGCGGTTTTCTAAGCACTGCTTTTTTAAGGCGCAATGCTTCCTGGATATGGTAAATTGGGCATAAGGCGAAATTTATTTAATGGTTAATTCTCATGGCACTCATTTTTGGTAATTGGAGGACATTTGTGTTGAGTTTTCTCGATTTTGGATCGAAATTTTGCATGATTTACATGCTTACGGTGTTGCTGCCTAGGAATGGTAAGTTGCACTCGCACTTGGATTTAATTCATGGTTGATGCATAGTTGATCTTGTTGGTATATTTGGAGGCTATCGTATCATTTTCGTGCGATTTCGTTCCGACTTTTTGTGCATTCATTGTTGCACCCCAAAATTTGACCTCTTTATTTTACCTTACTTGGCTAGTATTTATTATACATACTCATGCATTATCATGATAGGATCAAGGTATCTAGATTCCTAAGTTATTCTATAAGCTATTGAAAGGTTAATTGTATTGACAGTCAAGAAAAGAAAAGTCTTATACCCTCAATCTTTGAGTTAAACAAGCTACAAGAGTTTCTCATACCCCAATACATCTCAATTGTCTCTTTGATTCATCAGAAGTTCAAAATTGCAAGTGTTGACTCTTGGGTCACATTTTCTCTTATTCATCTCTCAAAATAGGGTTTTGACCAGTTGAAGAGTTTGAGGCTTGTAGGAGTCAAATTTGTGAAGTACCATATTCTCATCACCATATGGAGCATCTTTGTTCAAACAATCTTTCAATTTGTCCAGAGGAATGAGGTTTTGAAGATTGATCACCATTTCCTAGCACAAAGGGTAAAAATTAGGGTTGTGAATTTAATCAGAAAATATCTGAATTTTTGGGCTAGACTTAATTCCATACCTCTCTACATGTTAATAAACACCTATTATTAAAGGATTGAGTGCCAATTTTGGTGGGAAGAGGTTCGATTGATCAAAAGGGGCAAAATGGTCATTTTGTCAGAAGTCAACCAAAGTCAAAGTTGACCAAGTAGACTTTTGGTCAACTACCAATTCAAATATCCTATTTTTATATTTCATGATCATTGGTGTCATAAAATCAAGAGAAGAGGGTAAATTGAAGATAACTTGTTGAAGAAGTTACTTGGATACTTAGAAGAATTTCTAAGTCCTCAAGTCCCTATAGTATTAAACTTTGGACATCAATAACTTTCTCATTTTTTATTCAATGGAGGCAAACCATACTTTCTTAGAAAGCTTGATAAAAATACTACAAGTTTGTCAATGTGTGTCCAAGCCCCAAAAATGAAGTATTTGTGAGTTATTGAACTTAGAAGTTTAGGGTATAAAGATGTCAAATTACAAGTCATGTTGCACACTCCTGCAGTCATTTCCACAAACACATGGTGTGCCCTTGTTCATGATGCTTTATCTCTTGATTCAAGTGTTAATTGAAAAGGGGATTAAAAAAGAAGTTGTAATTAGGCATGTAAGCTACAATTTGATCTTTGAATCACTCAATTTGGATCATTATTGGATGAGATATTAGGGTTTGAATGTTGGCTCTCAAAGTTGACAAAATTACCAGCATGCAAGCCATGCACACGCGCGTGCCCTAGCCTGCCAAGCTTTATGTTTTCAAACTTCTCACATTAATTTATCCCTAATGCAAGCATCATTTTCAATAATTCAAAGCTTCATATTGAAGCCCATCATGAGATCTTTCTAAAGGCCTCTCAGGCACCAATTTTACACGTATAAATTTTGAGTTGTTTGAGCCACAAGTCGTCTGATCAATAAGGTCATGTGGAGTCAGTTTTGCATAACTTTGTTTGGGTTTGAACTCAGTCACATGTTTGGCACGAGTATTCTTCACTTTTCTTGACAAAACGAGCTAGATGACTCACCTTATAAGTATGAGGCTCATTCCATCGTGAGTTACCATTTTTGGAAAAATATCTTCTTTCAAAAAAATCCACCCATGTGCAGATAAGGACATCTCGTCATGTATACTTATTCCACCTCATTTTCACTCTTGATTTCTCATCAAAAAGACTGTGAAGACTAAGCTGAAACAATACAAAACGTAGCCTTCATTTGTCTCATTCAAATCTGTTAGCTTTAATGCAATCTCCCTCCAACGGTCTTCAAGCCTACAAAGACCTTTATACCCTCAAGAAAACTTCCTCTGCACTCTTCTTCACTCTATAAAAACTCACCTCGGTCTCATTTGTAGAGGGAGGACTTCTTTACAAAAACAGAAATTCATCTCATTTCTCAAATTTCTCTTCGAAGTTGATTTTTATATTGCTCCAGAACTCTCATCTTTATCAATTCATCTTCAGTGAAGCTTAGCAAACGAGATCAGAAAGGTTTCATAAGAATTTAGAGGAAATAGTTGAATTTATTTTTCAACTCACAAGGTACAATTTTAGATCTGAAGTTCTTAATCCGTGGCATGTTTTAGCTAATTTAAAGCTTGATTATATGTTCATAATTGGCCAAGCATTAGGCTTGATGTATAATTTTTCTTAGAATTGAAGATCGGATCATGTTATGAGTTTCTGAAAATTTCACAAAAATGTGAGTTTTTGTGACATTCATACTCTGATCTCTACTTGATCTCTTGATAATTTAGAAATTCATAAGTTTCATGATGTAGATTGCTAAGAGGTCTTTGATTTGCGCTTTGAATCATGAATTTTGGTTAAGATTTGAAAGAGAAATCTAATTTTGAAAGCTACGTGTTGGATTTGCATGTTTGATAAGTTTGGAATGCTTGAAACCAGTGATTTTCTTGTGCGTTTTTCTATATGAATTGTGAATAATTTTTGAAAATTCTTGGTTCTACATTATAGATCTCCATGCGATCTTTAATTTGATCTAAATTTTGTTCAATCTCATGAAGAAACGAGTAAGAAATCGTGGTCTAAAAATCATGTGATGAATTGTATCCAACAAGTTAGGGTTTGTTGCTAGGACATGGATGATTATGTGGCGCCTTTCAATTGATCATGATTTGTATATCTTTTACAGCGCGTTTGGTTTTTAAGAGGTGTAGTAAACCACAATATATTTGAATTTTCATGCATTTTCATATGTTTTCTCTAAGTTTTGTTTTAATATTTTCTCTCACTCAAAATTTATCAAAAAAAATGTTGTAGACTTTACTTTTAGTCTACTTTCATGTTATGAATTTTATTTATTTTATTTATTTTTTTAGAAAATTAAATAATTCAATTGATGCAATTAGGGCTTTCATCATCTTTTAGGTTCTAGAATTTTATTTTCCAACTTTTACCAACCTAAAAAATCAACAAAAAATATTATGAGCTTCATTTTGAATCTACTTCAAAAAAGTAATTTTTGTCTGATTTTATAAAATTTCGTGACAAGCAAATAAAATCAATCATTGGATATATCATTTTCTTTACTTTTTTTTGTTATAATTGTGCAAATAATTTTAGTTTGATATTTTCCTCTAGTGATAAAATAACATTAAAAATAGACTTGCTGACTCTTAGGTATTAAACTAATTTTCAATGACTTTTAATTGAATTTACATTTCAGTTTTTTCCTATTTTTCTAAATTTTAGAAATTAATATTAGTTTTTGGTCTTTCTTCTTGCTTAAGCCTAAAGAAACATTTGAAAACCTAACTTCCTTTATTTCCAAAAATCAAAGAAAATATGTTTGAATGTCTTGAATGACTTAGGTTCATAAAAACCATTTTTGTTAAATTTTAATTTTTGATATTACAATTTTCACAAAATATTTTGCTAAAATTCTCTAGTTTGACCCTTTTGTCAACTAGTCTTGGTAATTCCCAATAATTTCCACTTCTTCAAGTCAATCCAAGAAATTTAAATCAAGTTTCTGATTTTTATAAACCTTTAAGAAGTTATGATTTATCTGGCTTAATTTTACAAGTTTTTTCCCTATTTTTAACCTAATTTTGATTTAGGAGCGTGCATAGGGCCTTGCCTTGACCAAAGTGCTTGTGTTTGAAAATCCGTGTGCATAACTTAGAGTTAATTTGTGTTAGAGTTAATTTGTGTGTATATACTATTAACTTGGTGCTATTGAATTCCATTTATCCTATTTTTCTCATACTCCTAAAGTCTTTCTCTCTCTTCAAACCTTGAACATTTCTTATCCACCTCCCTTGGTGTGTTTAAAATTTTCATCCATTTCTTTTGTTTTGTCATGAAATGTTGAGTGTTCTTGATGCTTTGTCATTTCTTGAGTGATGATCTATCATCCCTTCAGCCTCCTTTTTTAGACTCTCCTCTCGTATGCTCCCCATAGGATTTTCAATTCACTCTTTTCTAAGTTTGAATTGAATAGACCTTAGGCTTGTATCCATGAATGCCAATATTAGGTAGATGTTTCCCTCTCCTATCCTCAACTATAGGATCAATAATTCATGACAACTTTAGGGTTATTTTTCTAGTCTCCTCTTAGACTTTTCTTTCTTCTTTTGCATCTCATTAAAACAAAAACTTCTTTTTTCTTTTTCAAACTTCAAAACACTTAAAAAATTAATGATGAGAATCATACCTTTGTTGAGTATGGGAGATGATAAGTGGGTTTCTTCTCGTTCTTATTATTCTTCCATTCTAGGCTTTGGTGTGGTTTGAGTCTCAAAGACTCTTTTCATGGATAAGTGGAGAAGTGGATAATATCTCTCTCTTGAGATGAACTAGCTATTATCCGCAACAAAAACACCAACCAACGCAAACTCTTTTTGCCTTCGGGATTTTCTTTCAAACTTTTTCAAAAGAACATGTTAGTTCACTTCTGTGCTAACGTGTAAGTCTCCAAAGGTCGAGTTACGACAAAAGGCGAAATTAATATTGTTCATTAAAAATACAAAACAAGCATAAACTTTTTAGCCGAACTACGGTGCTCTGATTCCTTAAAAGGGATACGTAGGCATCTGGTCACAGGGCTCAGCCGAGCAACCTTTGTAATTTTTTCCTTCTTTTTCCCGTGTTTTCTATTTTTCATGCATTCCCCCTTTGCATCTTTCTTTTTAGCTCTTAAGCTTTATATTTAGACTTTTACACACCCTTAGATTAGAACAAACATAAGTGGATCCTCTGGAGTACCACAGACGTGTGGGATGCTAATACCTTCCCCTCGCGTAACCTACTTCCTTACCCGATCTCTATGGTCGCAAGATCGTGATTTCACCCCCCCTTCAAGTTTTATTGATGTTTACCTTTCCATTTTGACGGGATAAAATACGTTCAATGGCGACTTTATTGAGTTTTATCTTTGACGATTTTTGGCCAGTTGTTTCAGCTGGTGACTTCATTGGGAAGAGGTTGACCAAATGTTGATCCGTCCTTGTGCAAGTCAGTCCTAGATTGTGTTTGTTGACTTTTTTATTGGTTATTTATGTGTTTATTTCTTTCTAACTTTATTTATTTATATGCATTGATTATATGCTTTCATGCATTGCATTTTATTGTCTCCTGTACTTTGGATATTGTTTTTGTGTTGTTTCTTTGTGGGGTTAGGATAATACTTTTTGAGGTAAAAGGTCCAATACCCAGGTCAGAGTTGTGAACTCATATGAAACCTAGGAATAGAGTGGGGACATGACGGATATAGGATGTGGTACGATTAGTGCAGTCATGTCATATACCATGCTCGGATGAGGTTCAATTTAAGGTATTTTCATTATACACGTCTGCTTTGCAATGATTTTACTTTTAGGAGGACCTATGATTTGCGAGTTAACCTTACCTCACCCTGACCTAGTTTTCACTTGTGAGTGGTAGGGTTGATTTCTTACAGGTACAATTGGTGACTTTGGTTCTGATGGTGACTCTGGCTCTAATGTTGACTTTGGTTCTGATGGTGACTTTGGTTCTAGTGGTGACTTTGGTTCTGTTTGTGACTATTATTGATGATTGTACCAAACCTTTGAACACTATGACTCTACACAATAGTACAGCAGTGTCCAGTCTATTGGAAACTCTGGCCCTATCATGTTGCATCATAGCATATTCACTTTTAAAAAAATATATAATAATGTGCAAAAAATGATTAACCTACATATGCATTGTCATTTCCAGGATTTTATAGAGTTTTCTTTTCCTCCTAGAATGGAAGACAACACTGATATCGTCACGAAAACCAAGAGGGATAACTTCAGCTACCAGTTTCGTCCAAGTGTTTGGCCTTTTCAACAAATGGGTTTTTTTGGTGAAATATATGGGAATCTCCTATCTTTGTTGGATGCTTGGGTTGATGATAAGGTTGTCCATACTTTGCTACAGTTTTATGATCCACAATTTCCTTGTTTCACGTTTCAGAATTCTCAGTTGGCGCCCACTCTTGAGGAGTATTCTCATCTTCTCCATATCAGAATTACTAATCACATTCCATTTATTCAGGTCCTTGTCGAGCCTGACTATGAAGATATTTCTAAGGTTCTTTATTTGAGCCTTAGTGATGTAAAAGGAAAGTGGAGGCGTAATAAAGTCACTTGTGGTCTTCCCGTAGATTTCTTGGCAGGAAAGGTTAAAGGAATGGCGAGCAAGGTACTTTTGGATGCTTATTATGCATTATTGGTTGCTACCATTTATGGGGTTGTCCACTTTCCTGAGATTAAGGAGATAGTGGACTTGGTTGCTTTGTGTGTTTTCATGAATAAAAATTTGATACCTACCTTATTAGCTGATACTTACCATGTCATTCACTCTAGGTATGGGAAGAAGGGAGTTGTCGTATGTTGTGTTCCAATTCTTTACAAGTGGTTCATGGCACAATTACCTACGAAGGGACCATTCAAGGCAGATCCTCGTTCTTGGGCTTCCAAAGTAATGACACTCACCTCTTTTTATATTCAGTGGTACAAACTCAAGGTTGATAATGTTGAGGTAATCTCTAACTGTGCAGGTTTCTCTAATGTTCCACTCATAGGAACAAAATGGATTATCAATTACAACCCGGGTACTTGCTCTTTTCCAGTTAGGCTATGCTATGAGGCGTCCACCCACAGTTAAAGAGGTTGAAGTTGTGTATTCCAAAAAGGGGGAAGAGCTTGAATTGTTGAAAAAAGTAGAAGTTGCTTGGGCCCATGTTGGTAGGAAAGGAAAAGAGTTCTTTGGATTGAAGGAAGTGTTAGCTTTTGATGCTTATGTGGATTGGGTGAAAAAAAGGGTGAAAACTCTTATGTTACCTTTTGAGAGGGAGATATCCTTATATCCTCAACCCACTGAGCTACAACACGATGTACTTAAAGAACGCTTTTATCAAGTGCAGTTAGAAAATGGGGATCTTTGTCAGAGCCTTGAAGACAAAAAGAAAGAAATATACTTCTTGACAGAAAGGAAGAGAGAATCATCCCATCAGCTAAAAGAATATGAACGAGAAGGTAGTTCTAAAGGAAGGGAGAATAAAAGAAGACCTAGTGTAGAAGACTATTCTGTATCTACATAGGAGTATCAAATAGCCCTTGTTGATGCTGAGAAGAATCGTCAAGAGACCTTGAAGTTCCAAATGGCCAACAATAGAAACAAGGCAAAAGCCAAAGAGTTGGGGAAGCAATTCAAATTTTCTATGTTGGACCTAGAAGCAAAGGAAGATTAGATAACCTAGGTAATGAAAGAAAATGCCAGACTCTGAGACAAGATAAAGGAGATGGAAGATGTGCATGTGCCTATACTTTTTCTAGAGTGCAAAGAGTTTGATCGCTTCCTAGAGCAATGTGTGTATTTAGAAGGAATATTATTTCATAAATGTGTGGTGATTGATACCTTTGCACGTGGAAGAGATCGTGAAAAGATAAAGAAATTATTCAAAGAAACCAAAGAGTGGAGTGAAGGGTACTTCCGATAGGGGGACCATTATACTACACAGATATCAGAGATCCGCCACATTGATTGTTGTTTTCTTTGATATCGTTTGATCACCACCAGTCTTGTTGGATGAGATCGTTTATATTTAATTATGTACTTTAGTTCATTATTGAAAGAATTCACTATTGATCATGAGGATCATTTTATTATGAATGAAGTCCATTTTCGTTGTTATATCTCTTGTCGTTCTCTGATTGTCTCTCTTATCATATATTCCTGGGGGTTGACAAAGCTTTTGGATATCCTGGAAATGATAAAACATTTCATGCATGGTCATTCATTCATGCATATCTTATCATGATAGGTGGTTCTCGCAGGTTTTCTTATCTTTGATTTGGGATTCCTTTTCAGAAATTGCTACTACAAACTCGCACCGTTACAACACTCAGAGTACTTCCAAAAGACAGATGGAACAAATTCAGGCAGGTGTTGTTGCTATGGGTGTCAAGATGGACACTCGTGTGGACCAGTTGATGGAGATTATTCAGAACATGGCCCGTCAACAGGAAGAAATGAGAGCCTTTATAGTGAGTCTTACTAAGACTGCAAATAATGGGAATGAGACTTTGATTGTCAATCCTCGAGGGGTTGTTGTTAATAGTCCAGCTGATAATCCAGGTGGACAGAATGTGAAGAGTGCTCAAAATCTAAATGGCAACCAAGGTGCTCAGAACTTGAATGGTGGTAAAAATGAGAATGGAAACCCAAGTGGCGCTCAGAATGTGGATCTGAATGCAAATGTTGGTCTGAGTCTTCAGAATGGGCAAGCTGTGAACCTTGGTAAACCTGCTGGTAATCAAGGCATGCATGTGGTCCAAGTTGTGGGAAACTATCTACCTCCGCCCACTCCTACTCGGCAGCATATTAAGTAACAGTTTGTTCAACCAAGGCATGTGTATATTCCTGCTCGTCAACTTGAAGAGGATAATTATGATGACTGGATGTCTCATGCTGATGAGCCAACCAAAGCTGAGAAAAAGTTGAGTATGCTTGAAGAGTGTATGCGAGCATTTGAGACTCGGGGCGCTATGGGCCTTGAGATGTCTGATTTGGGTTTGGTCCCGGGAGTGAAAATTCCTCCAAAATTCAAAGTTCCAGACTTTGTCAAATACAAGGGCACCTCTTGTCCTAGGATGCATGTCAAATCCTACTATAGGAGGAAGTCCGCATATTCTGATGATGAAAAGCTTCTTATGCATTTTTTAAGACAGTTTAACTGGTGGACCACTTGAGTGGTATATGCAATTGGATAGTACTCGTATTCGTATGTGGAGAGAGTTGGCTGAAGCTTTCGTCCAACACTACTGATATAATACTGATATGGCACCCACGAGAACCCAACTGCAAAATTTATCTCAGAAATAGAATGAATCCTTTAAAGATTATGCTTAGAGGTGGCGTGAGATGGCTGCTAGGGTTTAACCCCCTGTGATGGAGCGTGAATGGTGGATATGTTCACTGGCACTTTACAGGGGCAGTATTACACGAATTATAGTACTTATGATTCATTTGCTAAAATGGTAACATATGGGGAAATAATTGAAGTTGGAATCAAGCTTGGAAAGATTCAGGATGTCTCCAGAACTAATGTTGGAAATGCTAAAAATCCTTTTGGGGGTTTCCAGAAGAAGAAAAAGACTAAAGCCAGTGCATTCTATACGAGGAAGGGTAAAGGGAAGACCTATCAGGGATCTGATCCCAAAATTGTTGCTATTATAATTCCAGTTGCTGCACCTCAGTAGCAAGCATATGTGCCTAGACAGGGAAATCAGCAGAAGTCGAGACCTCCCCCTAGGAAGTTTGATGCACTTCCCATGTCATATGCTGAGTTGCTACCTCAGTTTCTTGAGTTGAAGTTGGTTGAGTTGCGTACATGGAAGATTGACCCTAAAAAATTACCAGCTAGTTTTGATCCAAATGCTAGATTTGATTTCCATTCCGGTGGACAGGGCCATACTATTGAAATTTGATATGATTTTAAGAATAAAGTGCAAGATTTGTTGGATTCCCAGGCCATTAACTTTAGCCCAGTTCCCAATATCACTAATCAGCCTTTGCCTCCTCGTGGCGGCGCCACTGTCAGCGTAATTATTAAAGATGAAAATTTGAATCTGGTTATGGATGTCAATCAGCTGACAACACCCCCTCATTTGTGAAAGGACAGTTTTTGCAAAAGGGTGTATTCTTGGGTTGTGACATGGACTGTGTAGATTGTTTGAATCAAGGTTGTCAATTGTTGAAGGATGCAATTTAAAATTAAATTACCAAGGGAACTCTCCAGTTTGATCGCAGGGTTGTTAAGCCTAAGATTAGTAATGATGAAGTTGATGTGATAATTATTCCAGTCAAGTCAAAGACATTTCATGTTCCTGTTACAATCCCAATTCCTGTGAAAAAGTCATCGATGCTTATCACTATATCTGGTCTAGTACCATACGTCAGTGATAAAGTCGTCCCTTGGAGTTATGGTGGTGATTTTTATTACCAGGGGCAGAAGCTTGTCACTCAAAATTCTGAGGAAAACAAGTATGAAGAAGTGAAGCCTGCAGTGCATGATGTTGTTAGTGAGAGACAGATAACTCGCAGTAGTCGAATCTTCTTACCACCTAATAAACCTGAAAGTAGCATAGATTTCATGGCTAAGGCTAAGAAGATTAAGGTTGAAGGTGCGAAACAAGGGCAGAATCCCTCTACTCCTACTCTGAATTCCGAGATGGCCAAATATGTGACTGGATTGATGAGATACATAAAGAAAAGTGACTACAAGATTATCAATCAGCTAATACAGAGGCCCTCAAAAATCTCAATTCTCGCTTTGCTCAAAGATTCTGAATCTCAATAAATGCATTAATGAAGTTGTTGGGGACTTCTTTTGTTCCTTAAGAGATCTTAGTGAATCAATTTGAAGGGATTATGAATAGTACTTATGCGAGTGATGTGAAACAACCGGCTCAAAATCATCAAACAATGAAGTCGCCATTGAACGTCTTTTATCCCACATGAAGGGAAAGGTAAACATCGAGAAAAACTGAGAAGGGATAAGTCATGGTCTTGCGACCGAGAGATCGGGTAAGGGAGTCTGTTATACGAGAGGAAGGTAATAACACCCCACACGACCGTAATACTCTACGGTATCCACTCTTATTATCTATCTTATGGGTGTGTCAAATCTATACTTACTATTTACTACTAAGGATGAATGAATGTAAAAGAAAGGAGAAAATAATATAGGGAAAATAAAGTTGTACTTGTTCGGGCCCTACCCTAATGCCTACGTATCCTTTTTGAGGAATAAAAGTTATCGTAGTTCTACTCACATGTTTTTGTTTGTCTTGTGCTTTTTATGAACAATTTTAATTCTGCCTTCTACCGCAGCTCGACCTTAGGAGACTTACGCGTTGGCACAGAAGTAAATTAATCATGTCCTTACTGAAAATGGTTTTGAATTACGCCCTCAATGCAAGATGCCACATTTGATTGATTTGTGTTTTATTACCTTGAAAAGGGGTTAGAGTGTGATTAGTATGTTTTATGATTTGCTAAGAAAAGAAAGTTTTAGTTTTAGATGCATATGCAAAAAGGGGAAGAAAAGAGTCTACGGGAGACTAGCCTATTTCTAATCCTAATGTTATCATACAATAGTAGCCCTACATCAAGGATGAAAGGGTAATCTCTACCTAATATTAGCATGCATGGCTTGCCACCTAAGGTCTAACTTGCATCCGAAAGGAGCAAGCACATCCTAAGAGAACATGGTATGTACAAGGATAAAACAAACAAGCTCGAAAGAGCACACACATAGAATGGTAAAGAAAAGAAGCGAAATGCTTTAGCCAATAGGATCGTGTCACCCGAGACAAACAAGCGGGAGTAGGATGTAAAACAAAAATGTGATGTTCAAAGCGACTGTACACCTAAACTAGATATAGGAGATCGAGGTAGGAGAAAAAGACAGTATGAACAATCACTGAGTATCAGCATCGGCCAATGTGAACTCCTGACAAAATGTGGGGGTTTGATTGCAAAATCCTTCCCCAATTGACGACTCGATAACAAGAGCATGCACAACTCTGAAACATTGTGGTGCGTCACGAGCTAAGGATGACATGGACGAGATTGAGGGGGTTGATTGTGAACCCTCCCTGCTCACCTATTTTAAGGACTTATCATCTTTACATATGCGGGCACAAATATAACACACGTGTAGAATACCTACTTCAAAGGTAGGATTTTAAAAAACCACAAATAACAAACAGAATGCACACAATGCAGAATTGCCCTAAATGGGTCTTTAAATAAACTAGAGGGATTCCTAACATGATCTGCAATGGAGATCCCCATCATACATCTCTACCCTACTTCTCATGGCATCAGAAAACAATAAAACCCTACTTTTCATGATCTCTAGAAAAGCGGTAAAGTGCGAAAATGAGGAATAAAAGTGAAGCCACGATGATACCTAACGGAGAAGGTTCGTTGCCTCTTCAAAACCACGCAAGTGATAAGAAAAATCTACAGAAGCTGCTTTGCATGAGTGATCAAATAATTAATCTCCAAGCATTCCACATTGTGAAAGTTACATCGACACTCTATCACAAAATCTTGGCTAAAAATGGAAACAAAAATGATTACCAAACATAAAAGTAATAATAGAATATTCTAATAAAATTCTAAAGAGAAAACCTAAGCATTCTAAAATATTTCCTAAAATATTCTAACTATTTTTTAGTTTATTTTGTCATGCAATAAAAATTAACAAAAGCTAATAAAAGAAAATTGATAAAGAAAAATAAAATGAAAATGTAAAGAGTTCAGGGGGTGTTAAGCTATTTCTAAAGGTATGCAGAAGCAGGGCACTAGGTCCACTTCAGAATGAAGTCCAATAACAGTTTTTGTTTTGTTCTTTGGAACATGTCAACAAAAAAATCATAGGCCGATGCAAAGGGATTTGGGGTTCGGCCCAGTCAACAACACCAATCATCCAGCTTTTTGTTTCACTTATTAATATGTATTAAATGAAATAAAACTATAAGGAAAAAATATAAATTCAAAAAAGGATTAGGGTTCAGTGTCTGTGTGACTGTCCAACTTCATCTGTTCTTCTTTTCCGTGAAACACGAGCGGCGCTACCTCCTTCTTCATGCTTCCGTTGTGATCGGTTTTGGCTTCACCTTCATCACTCAACTTAACCTATGTCGTGTCCTCCGTTATTGCGATTCGATCTTCATCACGTATCCATCTCTGCTTCAATATTCAGCGTGATTTCGTTGATTCTCTATGTGTTTCTCTTCTTCGATTATTTCAGTCATCCTCTTCTCTTATCGATTCGTCTTCAACCTTTAATTTCATATCGTTGATATACGATTTATGTCGTTAATGCCTTATTGTCTTTGTAGATTTGTTGATGAAGATTTATAGAAGAATGAACGTCGTTGAAAATGGAAGTTGGAGATTGGCTCTGCGATGAAGATTGTTGTACCCCAAAATTTTCCCTCTCATTTATCAAGACTTTTCTCACAAGAATTCTTGGACTCAAGACAAGATTAGGGTTTGGTCAGCTCAAGACACCTCATCTTGCACTGATAACCTAAAATTAGGGTTTGAGTTTGCACAAGGATTTTTGGACCACCAATACTTCATGTGACTTTCATACATCATTTTGGACCCCTAAGATTGCTCATGATAAGTTTCAAGCCTTGAACCACATTTTTGATCAGTCAATTGGACAGTTAACCTAAAAATCAGCTGTATTGGGGAAAAAGTCAACCATGGCCAATTTACAGTCAAACTTCATAATTTTTGATCCACAACAACATTTTAGACTCATATGTATCATTTGATCAAGTTTGGATCACAACTCCTCAAGAAATTTGATCAAATCATCAAAAGAGCAAAATGGTCAAAATTAGGGTTTTGATTGAGAAAGGGAAATTTCTGATTTTTAACCTAGCCAATGACCAATTGAGTTCAAGCATGATTTCAAGGATTCAATGGCATCATCTTGACCTAATTGCATGGTTCAAAAGATCTCAAGTTCATTGGATTGACAGATGAATTTTGCAGTCAACTGATCAAAAGTCAATTGTACACTGGAAAGTCAAACTTTGACTTTTTGGTCAAAATCAAGTACCAAGGGTCATAATTCATCAAGATATGTCAAAATATGAAACTTGTTCACCAAGAAACTCAAATTTGAAAATTAGGGTTTTAATTTGAAAATTTTCATAACTTAGAATTTTTCTAAGTATAAATATTTTCTTTTTTTATCCCAACTTTTCACCACTTTTTCACCATGATGCATTTTAATTCAAGAAAAGTTCCCAACATGAAAGTTGTAGTCCTACATGAAATATACAACTTTGCTTCACAAACGTTTCCAAAAAGATGCTTGGATCTTAAGTTATGAATTTGTGAATATAGATCCTTGAACTTCTTAACTTAGTGAAATTTTGCCCTAATTTAGGCAGGTTGTGGACCCAACTTCATGGACATTTTTCACCTAGTTCCAAGAGGTATCTCAAATTGAATTTCAAATATGGATTATAGAGCACATACTTTTCATTTATGTTACTTGTGCTGAGAGAATTTAAAGATTGAAAACTCTGAAAAAGTTAGGTCACGAATTAGGGATTCAAAAATTCTCTCTGATCTTTGAGAATTAGGTTACATAATTTATATGGTTGGAATCGTGAGCTCAAATGCCACATTTTTCATGTTATGAGTTTTTGTTTTTGTGCAAGCATAAGAGAGTTACAGGTTTGAACTGAAGCGCGCGCGGAAGCTTGGACGAAGGACAGGGACGAAGTGTCTTGGGCTTTTTTGTTGCCTTGGTCTTTTTGGTGTTGCTATTCACACTCCCCTGAGTTGCTACTGCACCCCCTGACTAGCTTTTTATATTTTTCATATTTTTTTACATTTTCATATTTTTTGCTTTTGATTATTTTTTCTGAATAATAAAAAATCTCAAAAAAAAATTTCTTTATTTTTGCAATTTTATTTTATTTTATTTATAATTTTTTACATAAAAATTAGTTTATTTTGATAAATAGATTTTATTTTCTTAAATAATTTGTAAATATAATAAAAAATACTTAATATTTTTATTATACTATTTATACTCATAAATACTTATTTTTATACATATTTAATTTTTAATATTTACATATAATATTATTTATTATTTTTCTTATACAAAAAATGTAAAAAATAATAATATGAAGCATTATTTTCTTTGAACAAAAATTAGGGTTTCATCCCTTCCAAAAATAATACTATTTTTTCCTTTTTCTAGGATTTAAATTAAATTATTTTTCATACAAAAACAAAACACAAAAACATTTTTTAACATACACATTTTGCATTGCATTTTAAATATTTGTCTTATTTATTTAATTCGCGCAATATTAGATTTGGTTGTAATAATATATTTAGGTTTATATTTGTGCAAAATCCCCATTCAAAACTTGTATCCCCCCTCCCATAATAACTGTTGTAATAGCTTAGTTTATTTTATGCAATTTATCGCTTTATATACTATGATTAGTAATTAGGGTTTGCATGACAAGAACAAAAACAAAACAAATAGAAAAACCTTAAATGCAAGACAAAAGCATGAAAATGACACACTTTGCACACAAGCACCCTTAGGGTTTCTCCCACTTGGTTGCCTAAAATAAATGGCCATGTTACACATGCGAAGTATCTTGGAAAAACAAAACATGTATAAGATCATAGTCCCTCGATGACGCTATTCAAAGGTTGCCTAAACAAAATGATCTTGGTCCCTCAAAAATGCTAAGATACTTGGCAACATTGCTATCATGGTCATACGATGACCCACGCCCGTCCCGTTTACATCCAAAGATAGGGTTGCTTACCAAATCAATGGTAAGTCAACAATGTCAAAGGAATAGAAAATGCACAAGAAAGACATTTGAGTAGGTAGATAGCTTCTAAGTTACTTGCTCCTTTTCAAACAATCCTTGCTATTTTCAAAAACAAACACACACACATTTTAAAACATCTTACAAAACATTGAAACATTTTATAAAAGATAAACATCTTTGTATACATTCTTACGAACGAGAATCATTACAAAGATTGCCTAAACGAATGGCCTCTTTTCAAAATACTTTCAAAATCACACCAAACACCATTTCAAACAAAGCAAAGCAAGTGATCTAAACAAGTAACTAAGAGCCCATGGAAAACCATGGACGAAAAGGGTGCTAGCACCTTCCCTTTTCATAATCTACCCCCTGAACTCAAGAAAACATCTCAAAGGTCTTTCTTGTGTTTTTTTACTTTCCTTTTGGATAAAAGAAAAGTCGGTGGCGACTCTTTCTAACTGCGACATTTGCGACAAAACGCAAAACCTCAAGTCAGTTCTCCCACCATATCACAAAGATGATGATTGAAGAATCAGTGAAGGCTGGATGATGGTGCAATTTTGGTGATAGTTAGGCGAACTTAGGTACTATCTTTTTTATTTCTCTTTGTAATACGGTGGAAGAACTGACTTTTGGTTTTGCGTTTTATCATAAATGTTACGGATAGCAAGAATTGTCACTGACTTTTCTTTTATCCAATAAAGGAAGGGTGAAAAGAACAGGAAATACCTTTGAGAATTTAGTGAAGAAAATGGGAGGGAAAAATTTGGGGTACAACAGCTGCCCCTGTTCAATCTTCTTAAACCCGAAGAGTTAAATTGGCTTATCTGCCATTCGTGACTTGAAGGTAGAAGATGATTGAACACTTAAGTTCCCAGAAATTTGTGCTCGCTTGTGCACAAAGTAACGTTGTTGGTTGATTATACTGGGAATGGGATTAAAGATTCCATTTGGAGAGGTAATGGAGAATTGTCGGAGATGGGCTTATAGATGCCATCCAAAGTAATTGTTGATGGAGCTTAGACTACTTCTACGCTCGGCTTTGACTGGAAGAAGTATTAGAATAAATCTATGCTCAATTTATTCTGAGCCAGAAGAGGTCTACTAGAAGAAGTATCAGAATAAATCTATGCTTGATTTAATATGAAACATAAGATGTTTACGTCCGTCTTTAACTGGGAGAAGTGTCAGAATAAATCTATGGTCTATTTAATCGGGGCCAGAAAATGTCTACTAGAAGAAGTATCAGAGTAAATATACGCTTGATTTAATCTGAGACGGGAGATGTTTGTGTCTGTCTTTAACTGGGAGAAGTATTAGAATAAATCTATGGTTGATTTGATCTGAGCCAGAAAAAGGTCTACTGGAAGAAGTATCAGAATAAATCTATGCTTGATTTAATCTGAGCCAGAATATTCTACGCCTGTATTTAACTGGAAGAAGTATCAGAATAAATCTATGGTTGATTTAATCTGAGCCAGAAAATGTCTACTGGAAGAAGTATCAGAATAAATCTATGCTTGATTTAATCTGAGCCAGAAGATGTTTGCATATGTCTTTAACTGGGAGAAGTATCAGAATAAATCTATGGTTGATTTGATCTGAGCCATAAAAAGGTCTACTAGAAGAAGTACTTGAATAAATCTACGCTTGATTTAATCTGAGCCAGAAGATGTCTACACTTGTCTTTAACTGGAAGAAGTATTAGAATAAATATATGGTTGATTTGATATCAACAAAAAAAAGGTCTACTGGAAGAAGTATCAAAATAAATCTATGGTCGATTTAATTTGAGCCATAAGATGTCTTTTTTGAGAATGATCCTCTGAGGAAAATGATGAAATATCCCTTTGTCAGATGTAGCCTTGGAGAAGACTATCAGGTCATATAAATAGTTGATGATGTTTTTCTGTTGGTTGATCTTTCCTGAAATGGTAAAGAATTAGCTATATGCAACATCATGATGCATGAAATGTATTGCGTAATGATGTTCTTAAAATAAATGAGATTGTTCTATATGTGTTTCGTATGCATATGTTATGATATTAGTAAATGATGTATAAAAGCAAAATTTTGTTGGAAGTGTATCAACAGTTTCGTATGACATCTTGTTGCGGAAAATGAATCCTTGACTGGCGTTGGGGATGAAGAACATGTGTAATCTTCAACCTTGTCTAGAATGCTTCCGTTGGGGATTCCTGCTTGTTGTTTGAGGAAACTCCGCTGAGGAATGTTGACTTCTGCTTGGGGAATAGAGTTCAGTTCTTATATACCCTGACTGGGGATAAAAGAGAGGGATAACCTTCCGACTCGTCTAGGGAGTTTAATTCTTATATACCCTGACTGGGGATAAAAGAGATGGATAACCTTCTGACTCGTCTGGAGGGTTTAATTCTCATATACCCTGACTGGGGATAAAAGAGATGGATAACCTTCCTACTTGTCTGGGGAGGATAAAGTTGAATGATATCTGGTCCGGTTCCATATTTCGTAGCAACTCTCTAGGGATAGTGGCGACTTCACTGGGGAGAGGGATTTTGCTGGTGATTCATATCCATCTGAGGAATAGACTCAATTTGGGAATATATTGGGGAAATAAACCATGTTGGGGAAATATATCCTGTTGACGGAGAAATACTCTGTTGAGGAAATAAGCTCTGCTAGAGAGAAGAAATCTGCAGGGGGTTTTACAGTTTTTAAGGAATAAACTCGAGCAGGGAAGAGAAATTCCATGAACTGTATTTATTAGAACTCCGTAGATTGGTGATATTTCTAGAAAAAAGGTCATACTTTTTTATCCGCCAGAGATATCTGTCGGGGAAATTGCGGGGAATGTATCTTCATTGAAAATGAATTTTGAAGATTACTCTGTGGGAATAATCTCATAGAAGTGGCTTTGTGGGGATTTATAGATGGCTTTAACGTCATCCCAACTCCTAGAGTCTTGAGTAAATGCTTATTCTTGTTCTTATGCATATATTTGTTAACAGTTAATCATGTTCATATGCATATGTTCATTCAATTTTAGTCATTGGACGTTTTTGCGAACAAAACAGAAAATAGAAAGTTTTGAACTTAAGGTGTATTTGTTTTGATAGTTTGCCTATAAATAGGCAATTTTGTACAATAGAGACCTAAATCCTAGTAAGGGGAAATTGTCATGGAATGAAAAGAGTACAAAGTGAAAACAAAACATATAGCTATGTGGAAATGATCTCATTGGGTTCCAACTCTACTATTGCCCATATGTCTTCGAACATTTCATCCCTTGTTGTTGGAAGAAGTTGATTGAACTATTATGTATCATTTGAACTTTTGACTTTGTTAATAAGGCTTGCAGTAAGTGATCCAATGGGACATAGTCATACGCTTTTAATCCCTAACTTTTTCCTGGACCTCCCTTTCGGGTTTTCAGTCCACCGGGATGCCCTTTCTTGCCTAAGTCGCCTTTTCAGGTTTTCGACTTGTCGGGTGTATAATCTTTTTATATATATCCCTAATTTTTTCCCGAACCCTTTTAGTTTTCCGAGATTCCCTTATTTTTGCCTAGGCTAGTCAACCTATCGGGTCTTTTTTATGCGTTGTATCTTTTAACTATGTCCATATTCACATGGTGCAAGAAGTCTTCACCGTCCATGGTGGTTAGTATCATAGTACCCGCCCGAGAATACTTTCTTGATAACAAATTGCCCTTCGTAAGTGGGAGTCCACTTGCCCCTGGGATCACCTTGCGGTGGAATGATGCGTTTTATTACTAAGTCACCAACCTGATATACCTGATGCTTGATTTTCTTATTGAATGCCTTGATCATACGCTTCTGATACATCTGACCGTGACAGACAGCCACAAGTCTTTTTTTGTCAATTAGATTCAACTTTTCTAGCCTGGTCTGAATCCACTAGTCTTCGTCTAAGTCTTCCTCTTTCATAATTCTCAAAGAAGGAATTTGAACTTCGACATGCAGAACATTTTCCATGCCATAGACCAGAGAGAATGGGGTTTCCCCAATTAGTGTTCATGCTGAAGTGTGATAGCCATGAAGGGAAAATGGTAACATCTCATGCCAGTCTTTGTAAGTCATAACCATCTTTTGTATGATCTTTTTAATATTCTTGTTGGCGGCTTCTACTGCACCATTCATCTTTGGTCAATACAGAGAAGAGTTATGGTGCTTGATCTTGAACTGCGTGTAGAGTTCAGTGATCATAGTGTTGTTGAGGTTGGTACCATTGTCTGTCATGATTCTCTCGAGGATACCATACCAACATATAAGATTATGTTTTATGAATCGGGCTACCAAATTCTTAGTGACAGAGGCGAACGAGGTTGCTTCAACCCATTTTGTGAAGTAGTCAATGGCAACGAGAATGAAACAATGTCCGTTAAAAGCAGTAGGCTTGATTTCTCTAATCATATCAATGCCCCACATTGCGAATGGCCAATGAGTAGTCATGACGTTTAAGGGTACTGGAGGCACGTGAACTTTATCAGCATAAATCTGGCACTTATGACAAGTACTCGAGTGGTGGTGGCAATCAGTTTCCATGGTCGACCAATAGTAACCTGCTCTCAATATTTTCTTAGTCATAGTATACCTACTGGAGTGAGTACCAAATATTCCTCCGTGCATATCCTCCATAATTTTCTCTGCTTCCTACTTGTCTATACAGCGAAGCAAAGTTGAATCATGATTACGCTTGTACAAGATCCCATTGCTCAAGAAAAACTTAGCCGAAAATCTCTGTAGGAATTTCTTGTCATTGATTGATGCCCCTTCAGGGTATTCTTGAGCTTTAAGGTACCTTTTCACTTCATGAAACCAAGGTTTTTCTTCTACTCCATCTGTATCAATTTCATAGCAATACGTC
Organism: Vicia faba; assembly: GCA_948472305.1. Classification (NCBI taxonomy): domain Eukaryota; kingdom Viridiplantae; phylum Streptophyta; class Magnoliopsida; order Fabales; family Fabaceae; genus Vicia; species Vicia faba. The sequence continues at coordinate 89,531 of CATIWC010001102.1, forward strand.
GGTTCGTCGAATCTTTCAATGGTAATTATGGGAGCCTCATTGTCCCATCTGATTTTGAACATGGATGACATGGTAGCTAATGCGTCCTCCAACTAATTCTCTTCTCTTGGGATATGCTCAAAAGCAATCTCTTCAAAGTACGAAATCAAGGTTAGTACATGTTCTCGGTAAGGGATGAGATTCTGATGCTTCGTATCCCATTCTCCCTTGACTTAACTGACTACCAAGGATGAATCCCCATATACGCTTAGGAATTTGATTCTTAGGTCAATAACAGCTTTAATTCCCAGGATACACGCTTCATATTCAGCTATATTATTGGTTCAATCAAAGCAAAGTCTGGCAGTGAAGGGTGTATTACAACCCTGGGGAGAGATAATTAAAGCACCAATTCTATTTCCAAGTGCGTTAGAAGCTCCATCGAAAACCATAGTCCATAGGGATCCTAGATCAGGTCCTTCATACGGTCCAGGTTCTTCATAATTTGTAACTAGCATAATATCCTCGTCCAAAAATTCAAAGTTTATAGATTGATAATCATCTACAGCTTGGTGTGCCAAATGATATGCCAGTACACTTCCTTTGATTGCCTTTTGAGTGGTGTACTGAATGTCGTGTTCTGTTAAGACCATTTGCCATCGGGCTATTCTTCTGAAGAGAGTTGGCTTCTCGAATATGTACTTAATAGGATCCATTTTAGAGATCAACAAAGTAGTATGATTCAACATATATTGTCTTAGTCGGTGAGCAGCTCATGCCAAAGTGCAATAAGTTTTCTTGAGCAGTGAATATCTTGTTTCACAGTCGGTAAACCTTTTGCTAAGGTAGTATATTGCATGCTCTTTTCGACCAGACTCGTCATGTTGCCCCAATACACACCCCATTGAATTATCTAACACTGTTTGGTACATGATTAGAGGTCTTCCTTCAACTGGTGGCAACAGAATCGGAGGTTCTTGTAAGTACTCTTTGATTTTATCAAAAGCTATTTGATAGTCGTCGTTCCATTTTACTACTTGACCTTTCTTCAGCAGCTTGAAGATTGGCTCACAGGTAGCGGTCAAATGAAATGAATCGGGCAATGTAATTCAGTTATCCTAAGAAACCTCTGACCTCCTTCTCAGTACGGGGAGCTGGAATTTCTTGAATAGCTTTAACTTTTGCGGGATCAACTTCAATACCTTTACCACTGACGACAAAACCCAAGAGTTTTCCAAACCTCACCCCAAAGGTACATTTGTTTAGATTCAGCCTCAGCTTGTACTTCTTTAGCCTTTCAAATAACTTATACAGATGACCAAGATGTTCTTCTTCAGTCTATGATCTTGATATCATGTCGTTGACGTAGACTTCTATTTCACGATGAATCATGTCATGGAACAAAGCTACCATGGAACGCTGATAAGTTCCCCCGACGTTCTTCAACCCAAAAGGCATAACTTTGTAATAGAAAGTGCCCACTGTGTGACGAAAGTAGTTTTCTCCATATCTTCAGGTGCTATCTTGATTTAATTATAACCCGAGAAACTATCCATGAAGGAGAATACCTTGTGTTGAGCATTGTTGTCGACCAGAACATCAATATGTGGAGGTGGGAAGTCATCTTTGGAGCTTGCCCTATTCATATCCCTGTAATCTACACACATACGTACCTTGACATCTTTCTTTGGTACCGAAACAACATTAGCAACCCATTGAGGGTATGACGTCACTACTAAGAACTCTGCATTGAATTGTTTCATAACCTCGACCTTGATCTTCTCTGACATCTTGGGATGCATGCGACGAACTTTCTGCTTAATCGAAGAACAACCCTCTTTCATCGGCAGATGGTGAGCCATAATATTAGTATCGAGCCCTGGCATATCTTCGTATGACCAAGCAAATATCTCAACATAGTCATGTAACATCTGAAACAATCTGTCTTTGACACTGCCCTCTAAATTGGCGCATATCTTGACCTCTTTTCTGTCTGTCTCAGAACCCAAGTTTACCACTTCGACTGGCTCTTCATGCAGTTGGATAGCCTTATCTTCTTGTATTAAGAGTTTGGCAAGTTCTCCAGGTATTTCGCAATCTTCCTCACCTTCGTCCTCGTATTGGTAGATTGGATTTTCAAGGTCATAAGCGGCAATAGCAGAATTATTATCAACGAGATCCATAATGGATGGGGATCTGCAATGTATTGTGTGGGTGTGTGTAAGAACATATAGCTATTTGAAAGTGCAATAAAATAAAATAAAGACAGAGAGCGCAAAATTTGAATGCAAAATGTCCAATGTTTTCAATAAATGAAAATATGACATATGAAATGACAACCCTTAACAAATGGACCATTGTGCCCCGGGAAAGACATAAGGTTTAAAGTCATTGTTTTATAAGACATTACATAACCAAACTTCTCAAAGCAATAAAAACAGAAATAGCTATTACTCCTAGTTGAAGGAGATAGGGAAAATGTCTTCTGCTTTCCAATTGTTAAGTTTGTTGCCAATAGTAGTAAAAATCCATCTACTGAGATCACAATCAATGTCAGCATCTTCTATAGCATTGACTTTATTGTTGCTGACACGGAATTAAGGTCTTCCAGCACGAGCGCGACGAACAGCCCTCTGAGCCTCTGCAGTAAAGCCCAAACCAAACTTATCAGATTTTTAGGGGATGTCAAGAAGCTAACCTTAAACAGTACAACCACCTTCTTTTATAGTTTCTTTGGCATATTTCAAGGAAGCCATCTTGTGTGGAACCCTGGTAGTCTTTGGAATGGCAGAAACATCTTCAATAGGAGCAGGGGAAATTACTTCAAAAGCTTGGCAGGGAGTATCGATGAATTCACCATCCATCTCCATATATCAGAATGAATTTAGATGGCTGACCATGTACTCCTCTTCTCCGTAGACAGTAACAATCTTCCCTTTCACATGATATTTTAATTTTTGATGCAAGGTGGAGGTGACAGCACCTGCCCCATGGATCCAGGGGCGTCCTAACAGACAAGAATAAGTTGGCTGGATGTCCATTACATAGAAGGTGGATTCAAATATTTGTGAACCTACTTTGATAGGAAGATCCACCTCTCCATGTACTATTCTTTTTTATCCTTCAAAGGCTTGAACTATAATGTTGTTGGGTTTCAGCACAACCCCTTCACAATCCAGTCTGTCGAGAGCGCCTTTTGGAAGAACATTCAGCGAAGAGACAATATCAACTAACACATGATCCAACGTAGTTCCCCTGCATTCAATGGAGACATACAGGGCCCTATTACGATTTCTCCCCTCCAGAGTCAGGTCAGCATCGGAGAAACCTAATCCATTGTTAGTCGTTAAGCTAGCAACATAACTTCCAAATTGATCGGCAGAAATCTCTTGTGGTACATGAGTGGTCTTCAAAAATTTCATTAAAGCTTGTGCATGGGCTTCAGAACACATTAGTAAAGATAGCATGGAGATTTTGGACGGGGTCTGCCCCAGCTGTTCAACAACTTTGTAATCGCTTCTACGAATGATCTCCAAAACCTCTTCCATTTCTTGTTCAGAGGTATCCTTGACTGTAGCTTCTTTTAGTGCTTCCATCCGGGCAGGCTCTGTTATTGGCTCTTTACCCCGAGCGCCGACATTTGTCTTGGTAACTGTGACTTGAACAGGTGGAGGGATTTTCGAGGATAAAATCCTTTCTCTTCTAGTAATTTTGTTGGTCCCCGCAATATTGCCAATGTTGGGATCAGTCTCTTCATCACCTTTGTCAGACAGTTCTTGTTTAATACCATGGTAATAGACGTCAGACCCATAATTCCATGGAATAGCCTTGTCCGAGGAATATGGGATGGGCCTAGGTTTTGTAATGATTAAGGGAGCAGATTTTGGACATCTAAATTAACTGAGAAACTACCCTGCCCCAGGTTGTGATTAAGGGTTTTAATTTGTGTGAAAAGAAAAACTCCAACTTCTTTGGCTCAAAGGGGTTGACTAGGGATTATCTTCCTTATAACTCCACTATTTAGGATTTGAAACAACGCCTATACATCGTCAGCGGGGTCCGGTCAAAAGCATATTGTAGAGATTGTGGTATCATTTTTCGTCATCCTACCTCTAAAGGCTTAGAGTTTTTAATTGAGAGTTGAATATCACAAAAGGAAATAAGAACACATTTTTGAAATAGTGAATACGAATGAATTGATTCAAGACAAACATGTGCAATGCATTGATGAAATAACGAGGTTTGATATGAATAAATGTTCAAACAATCAAAAGAAAATTGAAAATTGAAAATTATAATGAACGAAAAGCCCTCTTGTTAGAACTTGTCACTTCAAATGGTGAGCCTTGGAGGATTGACAGAAACATTCCAGTTGACCATCTTGTGTGAATTCCAATACTCCTTCATCAATCAAGTCTTGAATTTTGTATTTCAACCTCCAACAGTCATCAGTATCATGCCCTAAGTTGTTGGAATGGTACGCACATCTTGCATCAGGATTGTAGTTAGGCGAAGAAGTCTTGGGATTCGGATGAGGTCCTATCAACGTAACCAGATTCATCTTCAACATGTTTTGTAAAGCTTGAGACAGCGGCATGTTGAGTTTGGTAAACTGCTTCTTGGGTGCATCTGGCCTACTCTGATTAACCCACTGTTTTTGGCGAGGTTGTTGTTGGACCCGTGATGTAGTAGCAACTTGGAAAGATCCACTCTTCACCAAACCAAACCCTTGTCTTCTTGGACGTTGATCAATAACTTGGTCCCCGGCCTCAACTGTTTGCTTCATACTATTGTATCCATCTTGATGAAGTTGGTTGATGATGGCTTTCAGCTCTTCTTGCCTTCAGGCTAGGCCTTGGATAAGAGCCATATGCCCTAGCATCTGGGTTCTCATTGCACCTACCTTAGCTTAATGTTGTTCCAGCCGTTCTTCCTTATTGTCTTCAGGACTTTTCTTGACCAAGTTCCCAACGAGGAGTGTTTTCAACTCTTCCTACCCCTTGGATAGGTTTAGGAATATGTCCCTGAACTGAGCTTCTTGAGTTTGGAGATCCCTGTTGTCTTGTTTGAGAGCCATTGTTAAAATAAACAGCGAGAACATGAGAGACCTGTAATGGAAGACCTGTTATGCAATGATATGTATGATATATGTATGCAATGTTTTCAAGGATCTCGCGGGGTAAACAAGAAACTGTTAGAATTTGATTGCAGCTTAATTGAATAAACTTCGTGTCGTTTAGAGTCCTTCTTCAAGAGTCAAGCTCACCATATCGAGTGGGTCATAGCCACTGACTCAAGTTATCGTATTTTGATCCCTAGACGACATTGGCTAGAGGAAAATAAATCCCCTTGCCCCTTGCTAGACGTCTGATTTACCATAACCTGCATCACAAACCCTTGAGATCCTTGAAATGGTTAAGGAAATGTTAAGGCATGATGTTATGATGTGTATGCTATGCGTTTGAGCAAAAGTGCGAGGTGATGTAAGCAAGTAAACTCGGCAAGAAATCCAAGTTATTAGATAAGGACTATAAACAAAACCTGCAAGGGACTCATGTTGTCAGATAATAAAACTGTGCAAGTAGTTCAAGTTAAAAGCACACAAGTCACACAAACAGCCTTAGGTTTAGGTTTGCATGGGTTTTAAGGTAGCACCCTCTTGAAGTTTAGTTGGTTCAAACCTGTCCTAGAAAATTAACCGGGTTCTAGAGGATCTCAATATCACTGACCATCCTCCATCGGTCATGGTTTCAGCTCACACAATCTTTTCTTGCGGCCGGAACTATCTCGAGAGTATGGTCTCAATGAGTGTAGCATCGAGTATCAACCAGTTCTCAGCTTTACACTGAGGCCGGCTATCTCACTACTTTCTAATGACCAAGTTGGTCGATTAAAGGTTCTAAGGTCAGTTGATGCTTAACGACACACACAGCGGCCCTATATTCTCCTCGTTTCTCCACAAGGGATACCGGTACCAACCAATGTGCCATATCAACGTAGCTACTGCTTCAACCGTATTGGTCTACGTTGTACAGTTCCCTCACAGTTTATTGCTACTTACCTAAAAGGTGTCCCCAGATCCAGGTTAGGATCTATAGTAACTCCCAAACAAAAACCTTTAAAAGTAAAGCAACCAAAACAAACAAGAGAAGCAATTATGATTACCTAGATACTAAGGTATACCCCACTTATAATTCCACAGCAGAGTCGCTAGTTCTGTGATACGATGGAAGAACCGACTGTTATATTGGTTTGCGTTTTTTGTTTGCAAATGTCGCGGTAAGCAAGAGTCGCCACCGAATTTTATTTTATCCAATCAGGAAAAGGAAAAAGAAAAGAAAAAACCTTTTTCGAGATGTTTCTGAGTACGGGGGGTATATTATAGAAAGGGAAGGTGTTAGCACCCTTTCTATCCATGGTTTTCCATGGGCTCTTAGGTACTTGCTCATCTTTCAAAATTGCTTGTGCGTGTTTGTTTTGAAAAGTTTTGTTTTACTTCGTTTTAACCCTTGCTTCTGTCTTCAAAAGTGTTACGAAGTTGTTTTGAAAACTTTGTTTGAAAAGTGTTGGGTGTGAAAAAGTTTGTTTTGAGCAAGTACCTACTAGCATCTACCTACTCGAAAAAAGGATAGTTTCTGTTCTCGTTTCCTTTAGACAATGTCATCCTACTATTGAGAAATAGGTAGCACCATCGTTGGAATTTGTAAGGATCGATTTGAAAGGGAAGTAATGGTCATTGAAGGCAACATGTAAGGATACCTTAGCATTTTGAAGGGACTGTCATCGTATATTCGTAGGCAGCATCAAGGGACAAGATCATATACCGTAGGCAACTTCGAGAGACATCGAGGGACCATGATCTTTATGATGATTTTAACCGAGGGTCTTTGCTAAGGGTATCCCTACGTTCGAGGGACGTGACCATTGTTTTCTGAGGCAACCAAGTGAGGCATACCCTAAGAGTGATATGTGCGAGTGATTTATTTTTAGTTATTTAATCTTTGCACATTAGGGTTTTCTAACCGTATTAATTTGTCATGCATTCTTGTCATACAACCCTATTAACATACATCTAGACATTTAAATATTTGCGGGAATTAAAAATGCGAGAAAATAAATCTACGCTATTACAAGGCTTCGGGGAGGGGGATTAATTACATAGCCAAAAACCCGGGGAAAAACGATAAGTAAAAGCCCTAAATTAAACTATTACAAACCATGAACAGTTACAATAATAATGAAGAGTGCAGAAAAGAAATCCTAAAACTATTACATCCCGGAAGCAATTACATAATTAGAAAAAAAATGCGAGAATAGATAAATCTACGATATTACATTGATAATGTGACCTATACAATTTTCCTAGAAATAAAAATGTAAAAGAATAAATAAAAAGAAATTAAAGAAAAAATTAAAACCGAAAATTCTAAGTTAATATTTTTGGTGTTTTTTTTGTAGAAAATAATTTTAAGTTAATTAAAAAACCTAATTCTAACTAATTTTAATAAAAAAAGTTAATTAACTTAATTTATTAATAAATGAAAAAAAGCCAAAAATTCAGTTACTAACTAAAACAAAAACTTAATCCTAATTTGTTAAAAAAAGTTTAATTAAAGGGTTAATTACAAAGAAAACCTAAAACCTAATTGTTTAATAAAAAAAGTTAGTTTTGAAAAAAAAGTTAATTAAAATATTTAAATCCTAATTAGTTTTAATTAAAAAAAAGGTTTTAAAAAAATTTTATGTCTAATGATTAATAAAAAATATTAAGTTTGCCAAAAAATAGATAGGGAAAGAAACATCAATGAAAAATAGGGTTAGAAAATAAAGATAATGCAAATGTCATGGGTGGTTGTTGAAGCAAAAATTAATTTAAAATCTAAAATTAAATTAAAAAAACTAAAATTAATTATTCGAGTTTATTATAAAAAATCAAAGGTTTGTAAAAAAAGTTTTGTGGTTAAGTAAATTTAAGATTGAAAAAGACAAATTGGTTAGAAACCAAAAACAAACAATGAAATTAAAAACCTAAAATTAAATTAAAACCTAAAATTAATTATTCGAGTTTAGGAGGAAAAATCAAAGGTTTGTGAAAAATGTTAAATTTTATGAAAAAAATGAGTTTTAAACAGAAAGAATAAAAATAGGTAAAAGAATAAATAGAAAGGAAGAAAACCAATATCAATAGGGGTGGTTGTTGAACCCACACCCTTAATCTTCTCAGGATATCTGCCTCGTCATTCATTGGTTGTTCTATTTTGGCCATTAGTGTTTTGGCCTCAAGGTTCTGTAATGAACCTGCATGGGACCCTGTCTAAATCTGCAGTGTTGAATCTAATGAACATATTAAATAAATTACTATATATCATGAAATACAAATAAAGCAAATATATGGAAAAAAAATTAACGTTAAAACCGATATGGCATGTATGAATGATTATACCCTTTTAATCATGGAGATCAAACCAGCCTTACCCTTACTGGAGAAGTAGTGAGATGAATGCTTATATGCCCTTTTGATCATAGAGATCAAATCAGCCTTACCCTTACTGGAAAAGTAGTGAGATGTGGATTTGTAACAAGGATGGCTTGTTTGTAGTGAGATGGGGGTTTGTAATAAGGATTTCAAGGTTTTAGGGTTCTTGAAAGAATTTGATATTTTGACAGTATTGTGGCAAAAGCTTTTTTTTCTCTTTGTTTGTGTGAAAAGAATGAGATTATATAATAGAAATTAGAGAGAAAAAATGGGCTTTGAATGTGCAATTGGGCCTCCAATATTTACTTAAGTTCGTTACATTCCAGGCTAAATCGTAGGGGCTTAAGTGCAATTTTTGAAGCTGAAATATGAAAACAAAATTTAGCCTACATAGAGAACTAACTCCTGTCCAAAAATGGGCTCAATCGGATAAACATGAATTAGTTATGAATTTTTAAAGTTTCAGCTCAGACAAACTTATTTTGGGCTCCAGTGTCAACTCTGACACGTTCTTCAATAAAAAACTGGTATTGATCGGAGTATAATCTGGTCTTGACTTTGGAAGAAAAGTTGTAGATCTCTGAGTCAGTGACCTTGTGTAAAAAGATGGGCCCGATCCGATAAAAATTGACTGAGTTATGAATTTTCGAAGTTTCGACCCAGATGAAATAATATTCAGCATTCAGGATTTTCGGCGTGTCACGCGCTCTCTGAGCAAAAAACGAAGGCCTTTTGGATACCTTTCAAACTCAATACCTTCTGTGAAAACTTAGCCAACTTAATTTATGAAATTTTGGCGCCAGAACCAGCTCGATACGATGAAAATCGACCAAGTTATGATTTTCTGAACATGGCGTAAATAAATTTCTGTCACAAATTTTCTATACGAAAACACTTGATAAATCCGCATTTTTGAAGACCTTCTGTTCGAAATTGGCTTCCATCCGTGAGAGATGAAAATGTAGATGACGTCAATACGGAATTTTGGCCACTGGAACGGGTTTAAAACGAGCCACGATCTTCAAGTTATGAATTTTTTAGCGCATAAAAATTGCATTTTGAGCATATTTTTTCACCATATTTCTTCGAGAAAACTCACACATTTGGATACCTTCTTTAAAGAATTAACTCTTGAGCCGAACCTGAATTTGAGAATACGTTATCAGAGATATCTTGGCGAAAGAACACCTGAATATGACGCGCCGGGTTGGACTTGTGAATCTTTGAACCCCGAATCGTTGCAAAACGGCGAACCGATCTTCAGCACGAAAAATACTGAGAATATCCATTGACGAAATAAACGTCACTTGTAACCTGAAGAAGCTTGATAAATATACCTTTATTCCATAACCATAAAACCAATAATATGCGTGTATGAAAAGAGGGTAAATTTTGGGGTACAACAGCTGCCCCTGTTCAATCTTCTTAAACCTGGAGATTTAAATTGGCTCGTCTGCCTTTTGTGATCTGAAGGTGGAAGATGATTGAACACTAGAGTGCCCAAAAATTTGCACTCGTCTGTAATGATGCTTGACTATGTAGTTAGTATCGGGAATGGGCTTACAGATGCCATTTGGAGGTTGATGTCGAAAGATGGGCTTAAAGATGCCATCAGAAGAAGTGTCGATCGCACAAGAGATTCCTTTGCGAGAGCCCGTATACCTGTTGTTGAGGAGGACTACGCTGGGGAGTGCTAGCCTCTGTCTTGAGAGAAATAGAATTTTAGGAGCTTCAGTCGTCCATTATTCTACTGGGGAATCATCTCTTAGTCGAAGAGGTAAAATGAACTACTATCTGGTCGTGATCCAGGCTTCGTAGTGATAAGATTGACTGCTATTTGGTCGTACTCCAGGCTTTACAGTGACTTACTGGGGAGATGAGATTAAACTTTCTATCTGGTCGCAATCCAGGCTTTGCAACCTCTTAATTCTTATCTGGTCGTACTCCAAGCTTTAGAAGGAATTAAGTTGTTATCCGGTCGCATCCGGGCTTCAACTTGAATTTAGGGCACACTAATATCCGGTCGACTCCAGGCTTCTTAGTAATTGTCCAGGTAAACTGCTATTTGATCGAAATCCAAGCTTCACAGTGTCTTGTACTGTTATCTGGTCGTAATCCCAGGCTTCAGTGTCTTTTACCGCTATCTGGTCGTAATCCAGGCTTCACGATGTCTTATACCATTATCTGGTCGAATCCAGGCTTCATGGTGTCCTGTACTGCTATCTGGTCTATTCTAGGCTTCACAATACCTTACTTCTTATCTAGTCGTATTCCAGGCTTCAGAAGAAATCAAGTGGTTATCCAGTCGCATCCGGGCTTCCATTTGACTTTAAGGCCTACTAATATCCGGTCGATTTCTGGGCTTCGTAGTAATTTTCCGGGTAAACTGCTATTTGGTCGAAATCCAAGCTTCACAATGTCCCTTACTGTTATCTGGTCGTAATCCAGGCTTCAGTGTCTTTTACCGCTATCTGGTCGTAATCCAGGCTTCACAATGTCTCATACCATTATCTGGTCGAATTCAGGCTTCATGGTGTTCTGATACTGTTATTCGGTCGTTCTCCAGGCTTCACAACACCTTACTTCCTATCTGGTCGTAATCCAGGCTTTAGAAGAAATCAAGTGGTTATCCAGTCGCATCTGGGCTTCCATTTGACTTTAGGGCCTACTAATATCCGGTCGATCTCCGGGCTTCATAGTAATTGGCCGGGTAAACTGCTATTTGGTCGAAATCCAAGCTTCACAGTGTCCCTTACTGTTATCTGGTCGTAACCCAGGCTTCAGTGTCTTTTACCACTATCTGGTCGTAATCCAGGCTTCACGATGTCTCATACCATTATCTGGTCGAATCCAGGCTTCATGGTGTTTGGAGAAATCAAGATACTATCCGGTCGAACCCGGGCTTCATAACTTGCATTAAAGATATACCACTATCTGGTCAACTCCAGGCTTCGTAGTATTCTTGGCTGTTATCTGGTCGTAATCCAGGCTTCACAATGTCTTATACCATTATCTGGTCGAGTCCAGGCTTCATGGTGTCTTGTATTGCTATCTGGTCGTTCTCCAGGCTTCACAATAAGTTGCTGGGGATTGAACTATTATCCGGTTGAATCCGGGCTTCATAGCTTAAATTTAAGATAAACCACTATCTGGTTGATTTCCAGGCTTCGCGGTTTTTGATACTGTTATCCGGTCGTTCTCCGGGTTTCATAATATGATGGAGAAATCAAGATACTATCCGGTCGGATCCGGGCTTCATAGCTTGAACTGGAATAGAAATCTTAGCATCGATTTGACTGAACCAGAGAAAATTTGTAAGAATTTTGATTGCATCTTTCCCTGAAAGGTAAAGAGTTAGTCGTATGTAATGTCATGATGTATGAAATGCATTGAGAAAATGATGTTCTCAAAATAAATGAGATTGTGCTGTGTGATGTGTATGCACATGTCATGATGTATGGATATGCAATGTTTTTATGATATTCTCTAACTGGGGAAATAAATCTCGGACTGCTGCTGGAGAATATAAAGACCTGAATTCTTCGTTCCCGCTGGGGATGACGGTTGAAGATGATTTGAGAATAAATTGGTGGGAGAATAACTCTGCTGGAGAACAAACTGGAGAGGGAATGACTCTGTGGGGAAGAGAGACTCTTCTAGAAGATCTGCTGATTCGGAGAAATAACCTCGGCTGGGGATGAACTTTTGTTGCTGGTGATAAACAAGCTCTACTTGGGGAGAATTTTGCCGACTCACTCGCGATTGTGAATCTCGGCTGGGGAGAGTTGTGTCCTGTTCGGGAAAGCTAACACCACTGTCTTTGGATACTTCTTACTCTGCGGGGAGTGTATGTTACTGGGACGCATGCTAAGGGTATGACAATGACTTTGCATCGAGACTTTTCTGCCCATGTACCTGCTGGAGAAAGTGCCTGCGGAGGCCTTGTGGATTGAGTGTCATCCCAACTTATGAGGTGCTTGGTAACTGCCGATCGGAATGATAAGTCTTCTACTGATAGGCAAGTGACAAGATAACGGGACATAGTCGTACGCTTTAATCCCTAACTTTTGCCCGGACTGTCTTTTCATATTTTTAGTCCACCAGGATACCCTTTCTTGCCCAAGCCACCTTTTCAGGTTTTCGACTTGCCGGGTGTACAGATCTTTTTTGTTTTTATCCCTAATTTTTTCCCGAACCCTTTTGGTTCATCGGGATGTCCTTATTTTTTCTTAGGCCAGTCAACCTAGCGGGTCTTTGTTCATGCGCAGTATTTTCTGACTATGTCCACGCTCTCAGGGTGCGGAGAATTATCATTGTCCATAGTAGTAAGTGTTTCCACACTGCCAAAAGATGTTTGTTTTATCGTACATGATTCATTGTCGGAATTCATGTTGAATGCCCCAAGTGATTCAGATGGAGATCTGCTCCTGGCTATTTGGTATCCTTGAGAGATTCCTTGAATATTGACTTGACTCCCCCAGATGATGGACGATGATCATGCCGTGCCCCTTGGTTGGAAGCGTTTTTCCACTTGAGGTGATCACTTTTGTTGGAGAAGGTTTTTGTTCACTAGATATTTATCATGCAAATTTCTCTGCTGCTGAACAAATCGTCATATGCAAACAATGTTATTTTAAGAATGCAAATCTTACGTCTGTCTTGAAGTTTTGAAAATGCGGTTTTTTTTATAGAAAAAATAGAATTTTGCAAAGATGTGATATCAACTCAAGATTTGTAACGGACCTTCAGGAGTCAGGATACCTTTTGTAACAGTATGCTTTCAAACTAACCCATGCTTCAGCTAGGACTTTTAAGGGTTATAACGTGGCTTGGTTCACGGTTTAAGAAACAAAGATAAAGGCTCAAATTTTATTTGTACCCACCCGTTCTTCGTGATGTTCTTTGATCCTAAACTCAGCTAATTGTGCATTTAGATCCCGTTTGAGTCTTTGCTCTGATATTCCAGTGATGGTTCAGATACTGACAATTTATTTTGAATAGGCAGTCATTTCTTGAGGGTTTATAGGACCTCTTCTTCTTTTTTTATTATCCCTGTCTTTTGCCTGAACTATTTCTTTTTGTGATTACAGTCAGCGGGATGCCCCATTGTTTTTTCTTAAATCTCCTTCATATGTTTTGACTTAATGGGCTTTTATTTTGAGAGATCATGACTGCCTGTCTTGACGATTATAGGGAACCATCACCGTCTTTTATTTTGGAAGGACTTCTTTAAAGCCATTCATTATGTATGAAGTAGAATATTGCGACTGAATGCACATCTAAATTAACTGAGAAACTACCCTGCCCCAGGTTGTGATTAAGGGTTTTAATTTGTGTGAAAAGAAAAACTCCTACTTCTTTGGCTCAAAGGGGTTGACTAGGGATTATCTTCCTTATAACTCCATTGTTTAGGATTTGAAACAACACCTGTACATCGTCAACGGGGTCCACTCTAAAGCATATTGTAGAGATTGTGGTATCATTTTTCATCATCCTCCCTCTAAAGGCTCAAAGTTTTTAATCGAGAGTTGAACATCACAAAAGGAAATAAGAACACATTTTTGAAATAGTGAATACGAATGAATTGATTCAAGACAAACATGTGCAATGCATTGATGAAATAACGAGGTTTGATATGAATAAATGTTCAAACAATCAAAAGAAAATTGAAAATTGAAAATTGAAAATTCTAATGAACGAAAAGCCCTCTTGTTAGAACTTGTCACTTCAAATGGTGATCCTTGGAGGATTGACAGAAACATTCCAGTTGACCATCTTGTGTGAATTCTAATAATCCTTCATCAATCAGGTCTTGAATTTTGTATTTCAACCTCCAACAGTCATTAGTATCATGCCCCGAGCTGTTGGAATGGTACGCACACCTTGCATCAGGATTGTAGTTAGGCGAAGAAGTCTTGGGATTCGGATGAGGTCCTATCAACGTAACCAGATTCATCTTCAACATGTTTTGTAAAGCTTGAGACAGCGGCATGTTGAGTTTGGTAAACTGCTTCTTGGGTGCATCTGGCCTACTCTGATTAACCCGTTGTTTTTGGCGAGGTTGTTGTTGGACCCGTGATGTAGTAGTAACTTGGAAAGGTCCACTCTTCACCAAACCAAACCCTTGTCTTCTAGGAGGTTGATCAATAACTTGGTCCCCGGCCTCGACTGTTTGCTTCATACTGTTGTATTCGTCTTGATGAAGTTGGTTGATGATGGCTTTCAGCTCTTCTTGCCTTCGGGCTAGGCCTTGGATAAGAGTCATCTGCCCTAGCATCTGGGTTCTCATTGCACCTACCTCAGCTTGCAGTTGTTCCAGTCGTTCTTCCTTATTGTCTTCAGGACTTTTCCTTACCAAGTTCCCAACGAGGAGTGTTTTCAACTCTTCCTGCCCCTTGGATAGGTTTAGGAATATGTCCCTGAACTGAGCTTCTTGAGTTTGAAGATCTTTGTTGTCTTGTTTGAGATCCATTGCTGAAATAAACAGCGAGAACATGAGAGACCTGTAATGGAAGATCTGTTACGCAATGATATGTATGATATATGTATGCAATGTTTTCAAGGATCTCGCGGGGTAAACAAGAAACTGTTAGAATTTGATTGCAGCTTGATTGAATAAACTTCATGTCGTTTAGAGTCCTTCTTCAAGAGTCAAGCTCACCATATCGAGTGGGTCATAGCCACTGACTCAAGTTATCGTGTTTTGATCTCTAAACGACATTGGCTAGAGGAAAATAAATCCCCTTGCCCCTTGCTGGACGTCTGATTTACCATAACCTGCATAACAAACCCTTGAGATCCTTGAAATGGTTAAGGAAATGTTAAGGCATGATGTTATGATGTGTATACTATGCGTTTGAGCAAAAGTGCGAGGTGATGTAAGCAAGTAAACTCGGTAAGAAATCCAAGTTATTAGATAAGGACTGTAAACAAAACCTGTAAGGGACTCATGTTGTCAGATAATAAAAATGTGTAAGTAGTTCAAGTTAAAAGCACACAAGTCACACAAACAGCCTTAGGTTTAGGTTTGCATGGGTTTTAAGGTAGCACCCTCTTGAAGTTTAGTTGGTTCAAACCTGTCCTAGAAAAGTAACCGGGTTCTAGAGGATCTCAATATCACTGACCATCCTCCATCTGTCATGGTTTCAGCTCACGCAATCTTTTCTTGCAGCCGGAACTATCTCGAGAGTATGGTCTCAATGAGTGTAGCATCGAGTATCAACCAGTTCTCAGCTTTACACCAAGGCCGGCTATCTCACTACTTTCTAATGGCCAAGTTGGTCGATTAAAGGTTTTAAAGTCAGTTGATGCTTAACGACACACACAGCGGCCCTGTATTCTCCTCGTTTCTCCACAAGTGATACCGGTACCAACCAATGTGCCACATCAATGTAGCTACTGCTTCAACCGTATCGGTCTACGCTGTATAGTTCCCTTACAGTTTATTGTTACTTACCTAAAAGGTGTCCCCAGATCCGAGTTAGGATCTATAGTAACTCCCAAACAAAAACCTTTAAAAGTAAAGCAACCAAAACAAACAAGAGAAGCAATTATGATGACCTAGATCCTAAGGTATACCCCACTTATAATTCCCCAGCAGAGTCGCCAGTTCTGTGATACGATGGAAGAACCGACTGTTATACTGGTTTGTGTTTTTTGTTCGCAAATGTCGTGGTAAGCAAGAGTCGCCACCGACTTTTATTTTATCCAATCAGGAAAAGAAAAAAGAAAAGAAAAAACCTTTTTCGAGATGTTTCTGAGTACGGAGGGTAGATTATAGAAAGGGAATGTGTTAGCACCCTTTCTATCCATGGTTTTCCATGGGCTCTTAGGTACTTGCTCATCTTTCAAAATTGCTTGTGCGTGTTTGTTTTGAAAAGTTTTGTTTTACTTCGTTTTAACCATTGCTTCTGCCTTCAAGAGTGTTACGAAGTTGTTTTGAAAACTTTGTTTGAAAAGTGTTGGGTGTGAAAAAGTTTGTTTTGAGCAAGTACCTACTAGCATCTACCTACTCGGAAAAAGGATAGTTTATGTTCTCATTTCCTTTAGACAATGTCATCCTACTATTGAGAAATAGGTAGCACCGTCGTTGGAATTTGTAAGGGTCAATTCGAAAGGGACGTAATGGTCATTGAAGGCAACATGTAAGGATACCTTAGCAATTCGAAGGGACTGACATCATATATTCGTAGGCAGCCTCGAGGGACAAGATCATATACCATAGGCAACTTCGAGGGACATCGAGGGACCGTAATCTTTATGATGATTTTAACTGAGGGTCTTTGCTAAGGGTATCCCTACGTTCGAGGGACATGACCATTGTTTTCTGAGGCAACCAAGTGAGGCATACCCTAAGAGTGATATGTGCGAGTGATTTGTTTTCAGTTATTTAATCTTTTCACATTAGTATTTTCTAACCGTATTAATTTGTCATGCATTCTTGTCATACAACCCTATTAACATACATCTAGACAGTTAAATATTTGCGGGAATTAAAAATGCGAGAAAATAAATCTACACTATTACAAGGCTTCGGGGAGGGAGATTAATTACATAGCCAAAAACCCGGGGAAAAGCGATAAGTAAAAGCCCTAAATTAAACTATTACAAACCATGAACAGTTACAATAATAATGAAGAGTGCAGAAAAGAAATCCTAAAACTATTACATCACGGAAGCAATTACATAATTAGAAAAAAAATGGGAGAAGAGATAAATCTACGTTATTACATTGATAATGCGACCTATACAATTTTCCTAGAAATAAAAATGTAAAAGAATAAATAAAAATAAATTAAAGAAAAAATTAAAACCGAAAATTCTAAGTTAATGTTTTTGGTGTTTTTTTTTTTAAAATAATTTTAAGTTAATTAAAAAACCTAATTCTAACTAATTTTAATAAAAAAGTTAATTAACTTAATTTATTAATAAATGAAAAAAAGCCAAAAATTCAGTTACTAACTAAAACAAAAACCTAATCCTAATTTGTTAAAAAAAGGTTAATTAAAGGGTTAATTACAAAGAAAACCTAAAACCTAATTGTTTAATAAAAAAAAATAGTTTTAAAAAAAAGTTAAGTAAAATATCTAAATCCTAATTAGTTTTAATTAAAAAAAGGTTTTAAAAAAAGTTTATGTCTAATGATTAATAAAAAATATTAAGTTTGCCAAAAAATAGATAGGGGAAGAAACATCAATGAAAAATAGGGTTAGAAAATAAAGATAATGCAAATGTCATGGGTGGTTGTTGAACCAAAAATTAATTTAAAATCTAAAATTAAATTTAAAAAAACTAAAATTAATTATTCGAGTTTATTATAAAAAATCAAAGGTTTGTAAAAAAAGTTTTGTGGTTAAGTGGATTTAATATTGAAAAAGACAAATTGGTTAGAAACCAAAAACAAACAGTGAAATTAAAAACCTAAAATTAAATTAAAACCTAAAATTAATTATTCGAGTTTAGGAGGAAAAGTCAAAGATTTGTGAAAAATGTTAAGTTTTATGGAAAAAAAGAGTTTTAAACAGAAAGAATAAAAATAGGTAAAAGGATAAATAGAAAGGAGGAAAACTAATACCAATAGGGGTGGTTGTTGAACCCACACCCTTGACCACACCCTTGACCTTCTCAGGATGTCTGCCTCGTCATGCATTAGTTGGTTGTTCTATTTTAGCCATTAGTGTTTTAGCCTCAACATTCTGTAATGAACCTGCATGGAACCCTGTCTAAATCTGCAGTGTTGAATCTCATGAACACATTAAATAAATTACTATATATCATGAAATACAAATAAAGCAAATATATGGGGAAAAAATTAACGTTAAAACCGATATGACATGTATGAATGATTATACCCTTTTGATCATAGAGATCAAACCAGTCTTACCCTTACTGGAGAAGTAGTGAGATGAATGATTTTATGCCCTTTTGATCATGGAGATCAAACCAGCCTTACCCTTACTGGAGAAGTAGTGAGATATGGATTTGTAACAAGGATGGCTTGTTTGTAGTGAGATGGGGGTTTGTAATAAGGATTTCAAGGTTTTAGGATTCTTGAAAGAATTTGATATTCTGACAGCATTGTGGCAAAAGCTTTTTTTCTCTTTGTTTTTGTGAAAAGAATGAGATTATATAATAGAAATTAGAGAGGAAAAAATGGACTTTGAATGTGCAATTGGACCTCCAATATTCACTTGAGTTCGTCACATTTCAGGCTAAATCTCAGGGGCTTAAGTGGAATTTTTAAAGCTGAAATGTGAAAACAAAATGTAGCCGACATAGAGAACTAACTCCTGTCCAAAAATGGGCTCAATAGGATAAACGGTGAATTAGTTATGAATTTTTGAAGTTTCAACTCAGACAAACTTATTTTTGGCTCCAGTGTCAACTCTGACACGTTCTTCAATAAAAAACTGGTATTGATCGGAGCATAATCTGGTCTCGACTTTGGAAGAAAAGTTGTAGATCTATGAGTCAGTGACCTTGTGTAAAAAGATGGGCCTGATCCGTTAAAAATTGACTGAGTTATGAATTTTGGAAGTTTCAACCCAGATTAAATAATATTCAGCATTCAGGATTTTCGGCGCGTCACGCGCCCTCTGAGCAAAAAACGAAGGCCTTTTGGATACCGTTCGAACTCAATACCTTTTGTGAAAACTTAACCAACTCAATTTGTGAAATTTTGGCGCCAGAACCAGCTCGATACAATGAAAATCGACCAAGTTATGATTTTCTGAACATGATGCAAATAAATTTGTCACAAATTTTCTGTATGAAAACACTTGATAAATCCGCATTTTTGAAGACCTTCTGATCGAAATTGGCTTCCAGCCGTGAGAGATGAAAATGTAGATGACGTCAGTACGGAATTTTGGCCACTAGAACGGGTTCAAAAAGAGCCACGATCTTCAAGTTATGAATTTTTTAGCGCGTAAAAACTGCACTTTCAGTATACTTTTTCACCACATTTCTTCGAGAAAACTCACACATTCGGATACCTTCTTTAAAGAATTGACTCTTGAGCCGAACCTGAATTTGAGAATATGTTATCAGAGTTATCTTGGAAAAAGAACACCTGAATATGATGCGCCGGGTTGGACTTGTGAATCTTTGAACCCCGAATCGTTGCAAAAGGCGAACCGATCTTCAGCACGAAAAATACTCTGAGAATATCCATTGACGAAATAAACGTCACTTGTAACCTGAAGAAGCTTGATAAATATACCTTTATTCCATAACCATAAAACCAATAATATGCGTGTATGAAAAGAGGGCAAATTTTGGGGTACAACAGTAACATAGAAACATCTTTAATAGAGCTTATGCCTTTGTCATGCTTCGGCATATGAGCAGTAATCACGTTCGGAGTCTCATGAGGGTCGAACTCAATTTCCTTGTTATCAATCATGTCTTAGATTTTTTAGGGCCCATCGGGTGTTGGTGTCACGCCCAGGACTGTTCGAATGATATGCACATTTTGCATTTGGATTGTACTTCAGATAGGATGTGTTGGTATTAGGAGGAGGATCCTGAAGTGTTATGAGGTCAGCATGTAACAAATTTTACAATGCTTGAGCCAATGGAATATTAATCTTGGTGAACTGCCTCCTCGGAGCGTATGACCTACACTGGTTGCCTTGTTGTGATTATTGAACAGGCACCGGATTAGAGATCAACACTACCCCCACAGACTGATGGCGATCATTTTTACTATGGCTCTTTTGGCCATAGACAGTGTTGGTTTCTTTCTTACCAATAAACGACTTCTTCATAACATTAAAAGTTACAGCCATTGGAATCTTACCGCTCTTGATACCACTTTCAACTTGTTCGCCAGTCAGAATCAGCTCAGTAAACCCTGATGAGGAACTCTCAATCACCAAATTAAAGAATGGGCCCGTCAGAGTGCCCATGAACATATCCACCAATTCTCGGTCAGTCAAAGGAGGTTGCACCCTTCCATCTAAGTCCCTTCATTTTTGTGCATACTCCTTGAACGCTTCATTTGAGCCCATGTACATGTTTTGCAACTGCACACGAGTCGGCGCCAGGCCAGCAATATATTGATATTGTTTGTAGAAAGCAGTAGCCAAGTCTTCCCATGTGTGAATGTTGGTTCCTTCCAGCTGGTAGAACTATTCAAGTTGAGTATCGGACAAACTTTCTTGAAAGAAATGGACGCACAATTTCCAATCAGCAGTATGAGGTTGGATTTTTCGAAAGTACGACCTCAAATGAAGTTTGGGACGAGAGACCCCATCATATTTTGAAAAGATGGAGACCTTGAATTTATAAGGGATAACCACCCCAAGGATCAGACATAGCTCTCCAAAATCCAATCCAGGCACTTTCTGGATCTCCACAGCTTTGAATCGATCTTCCAACTGCTTATATTTGTCATCTGCAGGAGGATACTGTTCGTCGGAGTAGTCTTCATCCTCAGAAACCTGATTCCTATCTTCACCCCCTAACACTTATACCATCCTCTTCTTGGTTGTCGTCTTCCTCAGAGGAAACATCATTCACTCGAACTGGTTGAGCAGGACCTTTGAATCTTCTCCCCATGTTGAGGATCACGACCCGCTTCTTAGTCTTCATTTTCGTGGTGAGGAGCGCCATCATCTCTTGTTTCCCTTTGGCCAGATTCAGAAGAGTCTCTTGAAATTATGCATGCTGAGTTTGCATATCCTTGACAGTTTGTTCGAGGGCCATCTTATACTGAAATACATAGTAAATAGATGAGGAAACCTGTATTGGAAAACATTCTTATGAAATGATGCATGATATGTAGATGTAATGTTTTCAAGGACCTTAGAAAATTTAAATTTTCTAGCCAAAAGGAAACAGAAACAAAGATTTCATTAATAAGTTCAAAATTATATCCGCCTTTTAGGCTTACAATGAAAAGCAAAAGGGTCTCAAGGAGACAACAATATAAACTCATAAAACCTAAGACTTAAGTATCCCACAGACGCTTCCTCTTTGTGTCGATGTATGCATTAAGGCTTTGCTCCTCGTGAAGTTGCTTTGTCATCTCTAAAACTTTCTTCTCATTTGCATAAATTTGAGTTTCAAAGGTGTCCCGTTCTTCCTTGAGTTGAGTCCAGAACTTCTCCAATTCTTCGAAGTCAGTGGGTATGTCTCGATGGAGGATGATGCGATAAATGTCTCCTTCAACAACAGGCTCTAAGATCATCGGTAAAACAACTGGATATGGAATCAAAAGGTTTTGAGCGCAAACTTGTAACCATTTGAGATAGGGCTACAGAGGGATAGAATTATTTTGTCCTAAAGTTTTGCTATCAATCTTGTTTACCATGCCCCAAACACATATAAACCTTTGACGATAACCTTGAAAATTGTTCTCGTAGTCAAACACAATACCTTGGATAAGTGCGTCATGAGGACCATCTCTTCGAGCACAACCAAATTTCCATAGATCCAGAGAAGGGTTGTGTTGTACCCCAAAATTTGCCCTCGCATTTTTCCACAAGAAATCACAGCTTCAGGTGTTTCCTGATTTTTTAGATTGGCTCAAGAATCGGTCAAACGGACTTTTCTCGTCAGCCAAGCAAAAATTAGGGTTTTATTGATTTTTCAGGGCTCTGGGATGTTTCACACCATTGGCTTAGGGTTTTGGTTGATTTTGGCTCAACTTTGATCAGGCGAACGCTCTTTGGAATTTAATCAGGAATTAGGGTTTTTTCTGGCACGTTCTACAGCACTTTGCAAGTTATTCCGAGATTTGGGTTGAATTCGCATTGTTTGACTTAATCAGTAAAAAGAATGCATTTGGATTAAATTCACATTTGTTTGTTTGAACCAGTCAAAGGATGCACTCAGTTTGGATTTACAGTGTTTGATAAAAAATCAGTGAAAAGGGAATGCGCCTGATCAGTTGTTTTGATTAACTGTTGTTTTGCTGTGGACGTTGGAAATGCCAGGTTTAACTGATCAATTACTAAAGCATTGTTTATTTAAATTATTTATTATTCTAAAATTGAGTGATTTAAATTTATTTTTCAATTATTTTAATTCAAAGAGTTTTAAATAATAAATAAACAATAAAGGAGGAAATAGAATTAATTGGATAATAAAAACTTTTATTTATTTTTAAACTATTCGTACAATTATTGTTTACAATTTATTTATAACAATGATTTTACATTAGTTTAAATTTAAATAAAAAAATGAAACTATCCTATTTTTTCTAATTCTTCATTCTTCATTTAATACCCCTCTCCATCCAAATATTCATCTGCAAAAAGAAAAGAAGAAAAGTCAAATAGCAGATAAGTAAATAATGACAGATAAATAAAAGACAGTTCATCATTAAGGGCCACTGATTGGGATCAGTTAACCCTCTCTGCAAATCACGGGATTTCTCCCGGTTCACAAAGAGGGACGAATTTTTATTTGCTAAAAAATGAATGCACAAAAGTCAAATTGCACAATTCAAAAATTATCCAAACTGCATGAGTTCAAATCTCAAAACTCCAAGTTCAAACCAAACTAGAAGTCCAAACTGAAAAATTCAAACTTACTGTCAAAATGTCACAAGGCTACCCAAGCTATCAAAGAAGAAGATTTGAAAAGATACAAAGTACATGAAGCTATCAAGAAGGGTCAAATATGCAG
The DNA here is from genome assembly GCA_948472305.1 of Vicia faba. Lineage (NCBI taxonomy): Eukaryota > Viridiplantae > Streptophyta > Magnoliopsida > Fabales > Fabaceae > Vicia > Vicia faba. The sequence continues at coordinate 112,620 of CATIWC010001102.1, forward strand.
AGGAAATTTGTTATGCAAGCAAAGCTATTTCTTTTCATCATTTCCCAAAAATAAAGTGGCCCTTTCAGAACAAAAAGTACAGCACAAACATATTAAATATATAAACTGTACTGAGAGAGAAGAAAAAGAGAAAAAGAAAGCAGGTTTTAGGCTTTAGGCGGGAAGGAAGAAAATATAAAAACAAAAACTGAACACAGTGGATAAAAGGAGAGAGATCAGAAAGATATCAAAAAAAGGCCAAGCCTACTGAACAAAGGCCAAGCCTACTGAACCTTAACTCTGTCCTGCCTATCATCAAACTCAACATAACCAAAAGGCCTGTCTAAAACCTTGAATCCTGTCAACTAAAAAACCATAAGCCAGCATTAACCTGCTAACCCTAAAGAAGCATAACCATCAAGCTACTGTAAACAAACAAATACCCAAGGCCTGACCATTTTCAAAACCCTGTCAAGCCTCAGCATAAACCTGTTAAGTTTCAAACACAAGCCTTAACCTGTAAAGCCTATCATCAAAAAGACAGACCAGAAAACCAGTTTAAAACCCAAGCCTCACCCTGCCTGTCAAAAAACCTCAAAAACCTTAACATGTGTACAACATAAGCCATCAAACGATATACCTTCCTGAGAGCTGCCTAAGCAAAAACACCATCAAGCTAAAATAACCTGCCTGAAGCCACTAAAGCAAAAAGCCTGTGAAATCTCCAAGCCATAAGCTCATTAACCTGTAAAACCCTTTAAAAACCCTGTCCTGTCCAAATCAAACTCAAGGCAACCAAACGCATACTCAGTATCAATACACCAAGACCCTCAGAATTTCTTCATCATTGGGCCATTAAACCAACGTACAAGGCAAATCAAATGGGCAACAGAAGCAAAATATCGAGGCAACCCTAACAAGCATACAAAGTGGCTCAACACTAGCATTTCAAGCACATATTCAGGACCCTCAGAACCCTAGGCTCATCATTGGGCAAGGAAGAACAAATCATCAAGCTAGACAAGCTAACAAGAGAAGCAGAAGAAGAACAAATCATCAGGCATCACATTTCAAAAGGCAACTCAAAGGCAAATCGTTCAAAAGCAAACATTTGAGGCGACATAAACAGAAGGCAACACAAGAAGGAGAAGAAGAAAAGAAGACATGTGTATCAAGCTTTCAGGCGAACATCATAAAGCCTAGAGAAGAGTATAGAAATACCAAGTTTTCCCAAAGCTAGCTTCCGTCATCGCGCAAACCCTCCGCTCGTCAAGCCTCCAAGTGCCTCCGTCCTCCTCCTTCGCAAAGGTAAAATCTTTTTCATTCTTTCTTCAAAACCTCGCGTAAATCAGTAAACAAAAATCAAATAAATGTGAAACCATGGCATGCAAGACGAAAAGAAATTCTGAACGAGACTGAAAACAAACTTCTGTACCTAACGTGAATGACCCATGGAGGAGGGTAGACGGAGGAGGAGATGGCATGGTGGCTCTGGGTGGAGGTTCGCATTTCAGCATGGAGGACGAAGAAGATGAAGCAAGAACGATGAACAAACGGCGCACAAACCCTAAGCTTATTCCAGACTGAACACAAAACGCATTAACCCTAAAACTGTTTGTTTCAAAACTCTGGGCCTTGCCCGTTCCAACCACCCAAGGCCCATTTAGAAGCTTAAACCCTTTTCTTTTATAAAACAAGTTAATTAATTGACTTAACCCTTTTTATCAAACAAGTTTATTTTAATAAATTGACACCAAACTTTTTTTTATATTTTTAAACACAATATCTTTCTCTCTAAATTAAAATACTTTTATTTGTACATAATAAATGAAATGTATCTTTTATACACAATGTAATTAAAATTGAAAATATTTTCCTTTTCTTTTAAGTAAAATAAATATTTGTACATAAATATATAATTTTTTAAGATTAATACTTAATTTGTACATTAATACTTTAACACTTTTAAAATATATTTTTCAATATACATAAACTTTAAAACATTTAATTAAAATACTTTTTGTACATAACAAATAAAAATACATTTTTTCTAATTTAATTCTTGATATTTATTTAAAACATACTTTTGGTATATAATAAATAAAGATACATTTTTTATACATAACATAATTAGAACTTAGAACATTTAATCAAAACATTCTTTTTTGTACATATTAAAGAAAATACAAGATTATTAATTAAATTAAATAAACATTTAATTTTTCTATAGGTCAAAATAATACTTAATACACATTCAATTTCACATCTCTAACCTGTAAATAATTACATATACAAATATACATATGCACGTACACGTATACAATATACTCACATTTTGATACATTATACATTTGCTTATATTTGTATATTCGTTACATTTACATTTGATCGATTCGATTTGGTTGTAATCTATTGGAAACTGTATTCCTAAGTCTCATCCCCATTCATAAATTTGTACCCCCACTCCCGGATACTTATTTTGTAATAGCGTAGATTTTACATTCTCGCAATTTACCGCTTTTGAATTATACCATGGTTAGACCTAGGGTTTGCATGTACATAAAATCAAATGCTAGATAACCTAATACAAGACAATACATGAAATCAATACACAATCGCACTTGCACCCTCTAGGGTAATCCCACATGTTGCCTTCCAAAATGGGCCATGCTCGCACGTCGAGTATCTTTGGCAAAACAAATTCAAATGATCATAAGTCCCTCGATGACGCTTTCGAATGTTGCCTAAAATGGAATGATCATAGTCCCTTCAAAGCAAATTGCCAAAGACACTTGGCACCATTGCATTCATGGTCCATACGATGACCCGCGCCCGTCCCGAACAAACTTCCTAAACGCAAGATTGTCCACCAAATTCAATGGTGGAACAAAATTGTTAAAAAGGGTTGAAAACATAGAGAAAACCTTTGAGTACAATAGGGTAGACAAAACTCTTAGTTACTTGAGATCAACTTGCAAAAACGCTTGCCTTCTTTTCAAAAACCACACTCCATACATATTTTCAAACAAACTCTCAAAAACATTTGAAACATCTTTTCGAAAAGATACACACTTTTGTAAAACACTCAAACACGAGTCGAATACATTGGTCGCCTAAGACAAGGCATCTCTTCAAAAACATTTTCAAAACACACACACACACCACAATTTCAAGCAATCGAAAATCAAGGCAAGTGATCTAAAAAACCAAGTAACTAAGAGCCTGTGGATAACCATGGATGAAAAGGGTGCTAATACCTTCCCTTTTCATAATCTACCCCTCGGACCCACGAAATATCTCAAAAGGTTTTTGCTGTGCTTTTTTAACCTTTCCTTTAGGATAAAATAAAAAGTCGGTGGCGACTCTTGCTCAACCGAACAAGTGCGAATACAAACGCAAAACTCACAGTCAGTTCTCCCACCGTATCACAGGTTTTAAGTAATACCTCCCATAATGCCAAGGAGTGTAACATTAGGGAATTCCCCACAGCGGTCAATAATAGTAACATCTTCCCGAGATCGGGAACACCAATGGATATCTGAATGAGAGAGCGACACCAATGAATATCCAAAAAAGTACTTCGCATAAGCATACCCGTTAAGTTGACTGGCTCAGGAAAAAAAGGGTATCCCGGCCAAACAAAAAGGAAATAAGAGGTTCAGGCAAAAGTTAGGGATTAAAGCAAATACTACAGTTTGCATTGTATCCATGATAGCACTCTACACTGCCTTTAGTTAGCTTGGAAGGATAGGGGATCAATCCAATCAGTTTGTTCAGAAAGTAAGATACTAAATAGCTTTAAGGTTATAAAAGTCATAGCGGAATCAGGACCCGATAAGTCCGCACTCACATTGCCACCTTTGTTTTCCCCTCTGTATGCTCTGTATACAATTACCTCTTTTTTGGAATTTTTTCTTGATGTAAATGCCTATTTACAGGCCAGTCAATTAATAAAATTCTTCTTCTTTTTCAAATTATATTGATTTGTTTTCGTTTTTGCTGTTTTGTTTACAAAAAGACATCCAACATTTTTGATAAACTTTATGTTTAAAACATTAAAGCTTTATAGCACATGATGTCAATAACTGAAATTGCCTAAAGTTTCAGGTGTTTGAGATGATGGCTAAGGTAACCACCCCACACCCAGGGCATGTTTTTGTGATCTCCATTTTTGCAGGTATTGTTAGTCTTTTGTGACGAGAATAGTACTAGTAAATGAGCGAAAAAGGCTTGGGTGAGACCAACATGAGTTTCCTATTGGAACGGAATCTTGTACCCAGGGCCTAAGGACATTCTTAGTGAAAACATGGTAAAATCTAAAGATATCGAGTTCTTGGACATCTGTCATTGTGTAGAAGGAAAATACCTTAAAGTAGAAGATGGTTGACATTTCTTCTCTATGGTAGTAGTTACTTTGTGATGCAGTTTATGCAAGTTATCATGGTAAAGAATTCATCAAATATTTTGAAGGAATATCCTTTTTTATTACCATGCCAGGGCACTTGGACATTCAAGTGAAGGTTGTAAACTATTCAAAGATGAAGTGTAATATTTGCTTAGTACAAAAGGTCATCATTTTCGTACTAGCCAGTCAGATTCGAAGTCTCCTTTAACGCAGTGTTGGTCGAGATTACAAAGTGCATCTTCTGGAGCAACAAGTCCATACAGAGACTAGTCTCCTAAACATGGAAATGTCAAATTACATTTGCATTCTCATTTGTAATCTTTCTTGTTTGGTTCAGTACTTTCTTGTATGCTAAACTTGCTTTTTTTTAATACTAATCATAATGCATTAAGTATGTTTGTCTTGAATTAATCCATTTGTACTCACTCATTAATGTTTTCTTTGCTTTTTGATACTCAACTCTTGTTTTATAAAGTAAAATCTCTAGAGGGAGGATGATGAGAAATATACCTATAATATCAAATGGTGAGCTTTTGAGTAAAACCATACTAACGATGTACAGGCATTATTTTAAATTCCCAAACACCGGAGATATAATGGAGATAGAACCTCGTCAACCCCTTTGAGCCTTGAAGTAGGAGTTCCTTTTTCTTGTCAGAAAAAACCCTCACATTTAACCCCAGGCAGGGTGGATTTCAGTTAATCCGATCGAGCGTTCATAACTCATCAAGAGTGTGCATCTAAGGATATAATAATGGTTATCTATCGAAAGGCTGAGGAAAGTCAAAACTGTAATGGCTAACCCCCATCTATCAGCAGCATGCATCAAAGAGAACGATATTCCAATAGGTATCGCTCGCACGTCAGGAGGTCAAAGATGACGATACAATAATGGTTATCCCTCATCTACCAAGGACTTTGACAGTCATAATCCTTCCAACAAAGTTGAAAACGACATGAAGATCAACGACTTGTTCAAAAGGAAAGAAAAGGAAATGAAAAAAGAAAGAGACAAAAAGTCCCGTTAAGTCGAAACTTGGAAAAAAGTCGCTTAGACAAAAGTAAGGGTATCCCGTTGGGCTTCAGAGTCAAAATTCAAAAGGAATTGGTCCAGGAAAAATTTAGGGAAAGTAAAATGCGCGAGAAAGCGAAACAGGATTACCAGATAAAAATCCTCAACAAAGAACAAAGTCGTGTAATCAAACACCCAGAATGAAAGAGGGGAGTGACTGCCATTTCCAAAACAACTCAGTGGTTCCTCAACCATCATAAGCTCCTCTTGGGATATGAGTGCTCGAATTGGTTTAGCTGAACATAGGACTGGAGAACATCATGGAGAATGGGTGGGCACCAAATATTTTGAGCCTTAAATTATTTTTTCTAAAACCATGAGTCAGTCCGCGTTACAATCCTTAAAAGTCCTAACTGAAGCAAGGTTAATTCAAAAGCAAGACTGTAACGAGAGTACGATAATCTGACTCCTAGGAAGCTTGCTTAAAAAATTTGAGTTGGTGTCACTCCATCTATTTACTTTCTTTCGTGCAAACAAGTTTTTTGTGTAATCTTTTCAATAATGTTTTTAAACTTCAAGAAAAACATGAGCTTTGCATTAGAATTATCATTCTCAAAATAAACATTTTATGCATATGAACAAGTGCTTAAACATAAAGTAAGCTTGCACGATGAGCATCGGATGAAAGATTGATTATCCCAAGGGTCAATTTGCTTCAGGGATATGTTGAAATTATCCTCTCCAAAGTCCACTTTTCAGTGGCATTTCTCCTCGAAGTTAACATGTTGAAGTTGCAGTCTTGCATCGTAGTGGTCGGTGGTTCAAACTGTTTATTTCTCAACTGAGTTTTCCATTCCACACATGGGGAATATTGCCAAAATTTCCATTTTTGCAAGTACCATTGATCTTTTATGGCAAGAAACATACCAGCAAATGAATCAATAAGGGTCTGTATGCGATCGACATAAGGATTCTTGTAGAATGGGGTCCAATTTCCCTAATGAATGCTCACCTCTGCTCAAGACAAAATCATTCGTCCCCAATAAAGATGTACTCTCGTCCGAGTATAATTCCTAATTTTTAGTGAAGTCTGTTTCTCTCCAAGTTTTCTAGGAAGAAATGTTTTATTCACCAACCAGAGATTCTTAATATACTCCCCTTGAAAACGATATTCCGTGGCTTTCCCAATAAGGTTCACACTCGTTCTCCCCATGAAGTATGCATACTCTCTCTCCAATGTGACCTACCTATATCAGAGTTTCTTGAAGAGATTCATGTTTACCTATGGGAGATTCTGGTTTGGTATCCTCATGAGAATGATCATCATCCCCAATGAAGTGATTTCTGCTCCCCAGTACAAAAATCCTTTTTGGATTGAATCTTGCAGAGATGGCTACACCCAGTGCAACGGGTAGTGTTGATGTTACCATCTAAAGTTTTTTTGGCTCCCCAACGTAAGAGGTAGTCTTTATCCCCAGTCGAAGTCGAATTTTGAGGACCTGCCAGAGTAACTTATCTATTATTCCCTAACGGAGCATGTTTTTCTTTCCCTAGTGGAGCAAGTTTTCTTTCTCTAGTGGAGAAAGTGTCTTATCTCCCTAGTGTGGTGTACATGGGAGTTCCAATCATAACTCTTTCATCCCCGGTGATAGAAGATTTTGTTGATATATCCTCAGTGGAGTTTCTGTCCCAGGATGTTTGTTTCTTCCCCAGGTGAAGATTTTTTACCCCCCTGCAGTGTTATCCCCAGTGTGGTCTGAGTAGAATTCTTTTTATTTAAGAATTTCTATACTTTTCAGTAGAAGTTATCTTTGTCAAAAAAATTATGCGCAAGAAATTTTCCATCCCCAGCGAAGCTCTCCTCTCTCTAACATAAGATAATGGACTTTTTCCCCAGGAAGTTAAGAGTTGGACCAGAGTTCAAGATTTTCTCTGAACTGTAATTTATTTTTGCAATATTTCCCTCAATAAGTTACTTCCCCAGTGATATCAATCTTCAGAGGTCGGTGGTTCCGAATCTCATTGCCCCATTGAAGTTCAGAGGGATTTTTCTCTACAGAAGTTTTGATGTGCAAAGATGACCGTTTGGAAGTTCTTGGTCTTCTTAGAAGCTGGTTATTGACGTGCTCTCCATAGTGTATTGCTAAACATGCATCATTATATTTCATCTATCAAAATGCGTAGCATTTCCATCATATGGAGCATTACGCTATAAAAAAATTTCAAACATGCATTAAGGAATAAGCCAATTATGTTCACCTGTGGTAACCAAATTGTTATGCGCTCATATTTGAATTATCTCTGCAAAAAACTTAGGATGATCCTATTTTTTTCCCCAGTGGAGTCTGTCTTGATTTACCACTAGTCGGGTCTTTGGTGCTTTCCATTTCCCCAGTAAGTCATAGTTTTCCCTTGCCCTTGCAAGCCCTTGGTTATTTTTACCTATGTTTGCCTCACCTTCTGAATGCGACTAAGATTCGATGTAACCTTTCTTATTTCTAGAGTATTTGAGTATCCATGTTTGGTGTGTGGTAGTTCAGATAATTGCCACTCTTGAAGAATTATACTCCGCTTCTGGTCTGGGGATATTGTGGTTCTTGCACATTTGTGACCTAGTAAAAGCCCAATGTTTTTTAGCAATCCTTATTAGAGTCCCCTCCGGCTGGTCTCTTTCTTTTGTAGATTTCACCTTCAATTGGTGCTCTCAGAAGGTGCTACTTAGTCAGTTCCTTAATTTAGTTTATCCACGTTAGCCGGGTTCTCCTTCTGTTAGATTAGCTAACATTTTTGTTAAGTTATATTTTGATCATTTACTTCCCTTGTTTAGGTTCTGTTTTGATCAGTTCCTTTTCTCTAGTTTATCCGTTTGGATCGGGTTTACCTTATGTTAGCTTAGCTAACATTTCCGGTTAGGTTATGTTTTGATCATTTCCTTCCCTTATTTAGGTTCTATTTTGATCAGTTCCTTTTCTCTAGTTTATCCGTTTGGATCAGGTTTACCTTTTGTTAGCTTAGCTAACATTTTCGGTTAGGTTATGTTTTGATCATTTTCTTCCCTTGTTTAGGTTTTATTTTGATAGTTTCCTTTTCTATGGTTTATTCGTTTGGATTGGGTTCACCTTTTGTTAGCTTAGATGATACTTCCGGTGAGGTTATGTTTTGATAATCCTTGTGCCCTGTTGGAGTCTGTTTTGACCGGTCACTTTCTTATGTGTCTAATATCCTTATCAGACACATATATTTGTTCTTTCCGTGTGTATCTAATCCTGACCTGATATGTAAGATTTTACACCCTGATAATCACTATTCACGAAACCAAAAAAAATAGAAAAATAGAGAAAGCCAAAAAGTAAAATAATACCCGACTGCTTTCATAGCGCAAATTTTACGATTCTATTAAATATTCAATCCTCTTCCACCTTGATTATTCGAAAGGCGTCTGCCAATCTCACCCTCTGGTTTAAGATGATTGAACTATGGGAAGTTGTTTCACCCCAAAATTTTCCCTATTTATTTTACCTTACTTGGCTTGTGTTCATTATACATACCAATGCATTATCATGATAGGATCAAGGTATCTAGGTTCCTAAGTTATTCTATAAGCTATTGAAAGGTTGGTTGTATTGACAGTCAAGACAAGAAAAGTCTTATACCCTAAATATTTAAGTTTCACAAGCGACAAGAGTTTCTCATACCCCAATACATCTCAATTGTCTCTTTGATTCATCAGAAGTTCAAAATTTCAAGTGTTGACTCTTGGATCACATTTTCTCTTATTCATCTCTCAAAAAAGGGTTTTGACCAGTTAAAGAGTTTGAGGCTTGTAGGAGTCAAATTTGTGAAGCACCATCTTATCATCACCATATGGAGCATCTTTGTTCAAAGAATTTTTCAATTTGTCCAAAGGAATGAGGTTTTGAAGATTGATCACCATTTCCTAACACAAAGGGTCAAAATTAGGGTTGTGAATTTAATCAGGAAATCTATGACTTTTTGGCAAGACTTGATTCCATACATCTCTACATGTTAATAAACATCTATGATTGAAGGATTAAGTGCCAATTTTGGTTGGAAGAGGTTCAATTGATCAAAAGGGGCAAAATGGTCATTTTTTCAGAAGTCAACCAAAGTCAAAGTTGACCAAGTGGACTTTTGGTAAACTACCAATTCAAGTATTCTATTTTTATATTTCATGATCATTGGTGTCATAAAATCAAGAGAATAAGTTAAATTGGAGATAACTTGTTCAAGAAGTTACTTGGATACTTAGAAGAATTCATAAGTCCTTAAGTCCCTATAGTACTAAACTTTGGACATCTATAAATTTCTCATTTTTTATTCAATGGAGGCAAACCATACATGCTTATAAAGCTTGAGAAAAATACTACAAGTTTGTAAATGTGTGTTCAAGCCCCAAAATGAAGTATTTGTGAGTTATTGAACTTAGAAGTTTAGGGCATAAAGATGTCAAATTACAAGTCTGGTTGCACGCTCCTGCAGTCACTCCCACAAACACATGGTGTGCCCTTGTTCATGATTCTCTATCTCTTGATTCAAGTGTTAATTAAAAAATGGATTCAAAAAGAAGTTGTACTTGGGTATGTAAGTTACAGTTTGATCTTTGAATCACTCAATTTGGATCATTATTGGATGAGATTTTAGGATTTGAATGTTGGCTCTCAAAGTTGACAAAATTACCAGCATGCAAGCCATGCACGCGCACGCCCTAGCCTTCCAAACTTTGGGTTTCCAAAATTCTCACATTGATTTCTCCCTGATGCAAGCATCATTTTCAATAAGCTTCATGTTGAAGCCCATCATGAGATCTTTCTAAAGGCCTCTCAGGCACCAATTTTGCACGTATAAATTTTGAGTTGTTTGAGCCACGAGTCATCTGATCAATAAGGCCACGTGGAGTCATTTTTTCATATGTTTGTTTTGGTTTGAACTCAGTCACATGTTTGGCGCGAGTATTCTTCATTTTTCTTGCCAAAACGAGCTAGATGACTCACCTTATAAGTATGAGGCTCATTCCATTGTGAGTTACCATTTTTGGCAAAATATCTTCTTTCAAAAATCCACCCATGTGCAGATAAGGACAACTCATCATGTATACTTATTCCACCTCACTTTCACTCCTGATTTCTCATCAAAACGATTGTAAAGACCAAGCTGAAACAATACAAAATGCAGGCTTCATTTGTCTCATTCAAAACCGTTAGCTTTGAAGCCATCTCCCTCCAACGGTCTTCAAGCCTGCAAAGACCTTCATACCCTTAAGAAAACTTCTTTTGCACTCTTCTTCACTCTATAAAAATTCGCCTCACTCTCATTTGTAGAGGGAGGACTTGTTTACAAAAACATAAATTCATCTCATTTCTCAAATTTCTCTTCGAAGTTGATTTTTCTACTGCTCTAGAACTCTCATCTTCTTCAATTCATCTTCAGTGAAGCTTAGCAAACGAGATCAGAAAGGTTTCATACGAATTCAGAGGCAATAGTTGAATTATTTTCAACTCATAAGTTACAATTTCAGATCTGAAGTTCTTTATCCATGGCATGTTTTAGCTGATTTAAAGCTTGATTATATGTTCATAGTTGGCCAGGCATTAGGCTTGATGTATAGTTTTGCTTAGAAGATCAAATCATGTTATGAGTTTCTGAAAATTTCGCAAAAAATATGAGTTTCTGTGACATTTGTGCTCTGATCTCTACTTGATCTCTTGATAATTTTGAATTATGTAAGTTGCATGATGTATATTTCTATGAGGTCTTTGATTTGCGCTTCGAATCATGCATTTTGGTTTAAATTTAAAAGAGAAATCTAATTTTTAAAGTTAGGTGTTGGATCTGCATGTTTGATAAGTTTGGAATGCTTGAAACCAGTGATTTTCATGTGCGTTTTTCTCTATGAATTGTGAATCATTTTTTAAAATTCTTGGTTCCAGATTATAGATCTCCATGAGATCTTTAATTTGATCTAAATTTTGTTTAATTTCATGAAGAAACAAGTAAGAAATTGTGGCCTGGAAATCACGTGATGAACTCTATCCAACAAGTTAGGGTTTGTTGCTAGGACAGGAATGATCATGTGGCACATTTCAATTGAACATGATTTGAATATCTTTTACAACGTGTTTAGTTTTTAACAGGTGTAGTAAACCACAATATATTTGAATTTTCTTACATTTTCATTTGTTTTCTCTAAATTTTGTTTCAATATCTTCTCTAACTCAAAAATTATCAAAAAAATATTGTAGACTTTATTTTTAGTCTATTTTCATATTATGAATTTTATTTCTTTTTTTTTATTTCTTTAGAAAATTAAATAATTCAATTAATGCAATTAGGGCTTTCATCATCTTTTAGGTTCTAGAATTTTATTTTCCAACTTTTACAAACATAAAAAATCCACAAAAAATATTTTGAACTTAATTTTGAATCTACTTCATAAAATTTTTTTTTTTTTATTTTATAGAATTTTGTGACAAGCAAATAAAATCAATCATTAGTTATATCATTTTCTTTACTTTTTTTTTGTTATAATTGTGCAAATAATTTTTGTTTGATATTTTCCTCTAGTGATAAAATTCCATAAAAACAGAATTGCTGACTCTTAGATGTTAAATTAATTTTCCATGATTTTTAATTGAAGTTACATTTCAGTTTTTTCCTATTTTTCCAAATTTTAGAAATGAATATTAGTTTTTGGTCTTTCTTCTTGCTTAAGCCTAAAGAAACATTTGAAAACCTAACTTCCTTTATTTCCAAAAATCAAAGAAAATGTGTTTGAATGTCTTGGATGACTTAGGTTCATAAAAACCATTTTTGTTGAATTTCAATTTTTTTATCTTACATTTTTTACAAAATATTTTGCTAAAACTCTCTAGTTTGACCCTTTTGTCAACTAGTCTTGGTAATTCTCAATCGTTTCCACTTCTTCAAGTCAATCCAAGACGTTTAAATCATGTTTCTGATTATTATAAGAATTTATGAATGTAGGATTTATTTGGCTTAAGTTTATAAGCTCTTTCCCTATTTTAACCTAATTTTAATTTAGGAACGTGCATAGGGCCTTACCTTGACCAAAGTGCTTGTGTTTGAAAATTCATGTGCATAACTTAGAGTTAATATTTGGAATAGTATATACTAATAACTTGGTGCTATTAAATTCCATTTCTCCTATTTTTCTCATACTCCTAACATATTTCTCTCCCTTCAAACCTTGAATACTTCTTATCCACCCCCTTGGTGTGTTTAAGATTTCTATCTATTGCTTTTGTTTTGTTATGAAATGTTGAGTGTTCTTCATGCTTGGTCATTCCTTGAGTGATGATCTATCATCCCTTCATCCTCCTTTGTTAGACTCTTCTCTCGTATGCTCCCCATAGGATTTTCAATTCACTCTTTTCTAAGTTTGAATTGAATAGACCTTAGGCTTGTATTCATGAATGCCAACATTAGGTAGATGTTTCCATCTCTTATCCTTAACTATAGGATAAATAATGCATGAAAACTTTAAGGTTATTTTTCTAGTCTCCCATTATACTTTTCTTTCTTCTTTTGCATCTCATTAAAATAAAAACTTTTTTTTTCTTTTTCAAACTTCAAAACACTTAAAAAATTACTGATGAGAATCATACCTTTGTTGAGTATGGGAAATGATAAAAGAGTTTCTTCTCAATCTTATTGTTCTTCCATTCTAGGCTTTGGTGTGGTTCGAGTCTTAAAGACTCCTTTTATGGATAAGTGGAGAAGTGGCTAATATCTCTCTCTTGAGATCAACTAGCTATTATCCGCAACAAAAACACCAACCAACAAAAACTATTTTTTCCTTCGGGCTTTTCTTTCAAACTTTTTCAAAAGAACATGTTAGTTCACTTCTGTGCTGACGCTTAAGTCTCCAAAGATCGAGTTGAGGCAGAAGGCGAAATTAATATTGTTCATTAAAAAATACAAAACAAGCGGAAACTTTTTAGCCGAACTACGGTGCTCTGATTCCTTAAAAGGGAGGCATAGGCATCTGGTCACGGGGCTCAGCCGAGCGACCTTTGTAATTATTTCCTTCTTTTCCCCGTGTTTTCTCTTTTGCGTGCATTCCCCCTTTGCATCTTTCTTTTTAGCTCTCAAGCTTTATATTTAGACTTTTACACACCCTTATATTAGAACAAACATAAGTGGATCCTGGGGAGTACCATTAACATGTAGGGCGCAAATACCTTCCCCTCGTGTAACCGACTTCCTTACCCGATCCCTATGGTCACAAGACTGTGATTTCACCCCCTTCAGGTTTTCTCGATGTTTACCATTCCCTTTTGGCGGGATAAAAGACGTTCGATAGAGACTTCGTTGAGTTTTATCTTTGATGATTTTTGGCCAGTTGTTTCAGCTGGTGACTTCACTAGGGAGAGGTTGACCAAATGCTTGTCCATCCTTGTGCAAGTTAGTCCTAACTTGTGTTTGTTTTATTTTCTATTGGGTGTTTATGTGTTTATTGCTTTCCAGCTTTATTTATTTATATGCATTGATTGTATGCTTTCATGCATTGCATTTTATTGTCTCCTTTACTCCGGATACTGATGTTGTGTTGTTTCTTTATGGGGTTAGAATGATGCTTTTTGAGGTAAACGGCCCAGTACCCAGGCCAGAGTTGTAAACTTATAGGAAACCTGAGAATAGAGTGGGGATATGACAGCTATAGGGCGTGGTCCGATTAGTGAAGTCATGTCATATACCACACTCGGATGAGGTTCAGTTGAAGGTATTTTCATCATACATGTCTGTGTTGTGGTGATTTTACCTTCAGGAGGACCTATGATTTGCAAGTTACCCTTGCCTCACCCTGACCTAGTCTTCACCTGTGAGTTGGAGGGTTGATTTCTTACAGGTACAGTTGGTGACTTTGGTTCTGATGGTCACTCTGGTTCTGGTGTTGACTTTGGTTCTGATGGTGACTTTGGTTTTAGTAGTGACTTTGGTTTTGTTGGTGACTATTATTGGTAGTTGTACCTAACCTTTGAACATTATGACTCTACATAACAATACAACAATGTCTAGTCTATTGGAAACCCTGGTCCTATCATGTTGCATCATAGCATATTCACTTTTCAAAAAAAAATTAATGATGTACAAAAAATGATTAACCTGCATATGCATTGTCATTTCCAGGATTTTCCAGAGTTTTCTTTTCCTCCAATAATGGCAGACAACACTGATATCATCATGAAAACCAAGAGGGATAACTTCAGCTATCAGTTTCGTCCAAGTGTTTTTCCTTTTCTTGAAGAGCTCAGAGATCTCATGAACTATCAACGGATGGGTGTTTTGGTGAAAGATATGGGAATCTCCTATATTTGTTGGATGCTCGGGTTAATGATAAGGTTGTCCATATTTTGCTACAGTTTTATGATCCACAGTTGCATTGTTTCACGTTTCAGGATTATCATTTGATTTCTATTTCTTCATGATTTAATCATATATTGAATTGTGTTGAGTATGCATAACTCTGATTGCGCTTTCTTGTTATCTCTAATGCGTTTGTCGACTTATGCAAGGTACTTTGTAAGAGCTTTCAATCATATAACTAAGGTGTTGGTTATTTGATTGAAAATCATTTGATTTATGAATTCACGTCTGATGCACTTCATTTTTTATTCTCATTCTATGAAATATACAATGTTTGCATTTTTGTCTGGTTATGATTTTTATGTAGGTGTATTGTTTATGATATGGATGTGCCCGATGCAAACTTCATATGTGATTTATTTTCACATTGCTGATACTTTGGTGTATACATTGAATGCTTGACCACTTATTATCTTGCTTGTTGATGCTAGCTTGCACAAAGTTTTCCAGAGTATTTCTGTTTTTGCTTTCTTGCTAAGAAATCTTATTCGTTTGGTATTACACTGATACTGGTTTATGTTTCTGCATCATTTACCTCTTCCCTTTCTATGAGAAGTAGGATAGAGATGCATGTTCTGGGAGTCCTTTTGAGAAAAATATGGTTTATTTAAAGACATGTTTAAGGCAATTACTACTTGTGCTTATTTACCATTTTATGTGTTTACATTTGTTCCAAAGACCTCTATGAAGGCATACCATCCCCATTTCCCATTTATAAGTCCTCAAAAGAAGGCATGCGCGAATAGAGGGTTCGTAATCGACCCTGCCATTTCTTGTCAGTGTCGTTCCTAGATCGTGCCTTGCGTTGATGCTTTGAACTGTGCTTCTCATGTTATTGATACAGTCAAGTGGAATATAGGGATCTGTAACCAATCCCCCACACTTTGTCTTTAGCTCACGTTTGTGAAAAGTTGACGCTTTGATGTGATCTCATTATTTCCTTCTATCTCCTACCTCGAATTTTGATATCTTAGACACGTGTTTAGTCGCTTATGACGATTCACTTTTGTTCTTCTCTTGCCTCAATTATGTGATATCTTGGTTAAGAGTTTACACCCTTTTCTTTCTTTCCCTGATGCTTTGATATCACGATTAAGAACCACTATTCCCCCATTTCGCTTGTCTCGACGAATTGATGTCTTGGCTAAGCATCCCTTTATCCTACCTTGATGATTTTATATCATGGTTAGGTGCCCCGTTTCTGTTGTCCTACCTCGATGATATGATATCATGGTTAGGTATCCCTCTTCTTATCCTATCTTGATGCCATGCGATCTCGATTAGGTGTGTGCTACTTGAGTGATTGGATACTCCTCAAGCTTTGTTTGTTTGTTTTGGTTTCGACTTTGTGTGATCGTACTTGTGTGCATGTTTCTTTAGGTTTTAAACCTTTTCCATGTTATCTTAGGATTCACGTGTGTCGTTTCCGATGCAAGTTAGACATTAGGATTATAATTCATGCATGCTAACATAGGTAGAGGTTTTCCTTTGTTATCCAAACTTTAGGGCCATCATTGTATGATAACACTATGATAGAAATAGGTTAGTCTCCTTTAGACTTTTTCTCTTCCCCTTTTGCATAACTAAAACTAAAACTCTTTTTCTTTGGAAAATTCATAAAAATGCTCTAACCATACTTAAATATTTTCTCAATATAAAAGTACTAATCAATCCAAATCTTTTTGCCTCCATGCCTCTTTTCTTTAAAAACCTTTTTCATATAAGAGCGTGTTAATTCCCTTCTACCACAATGCGTGAGTCTCTAAAGGCCGAGTTGCGGTATAATGTGATATTAGCATTGTTCATAAAAAACATACAACACATCAAAAATTTTGATATGAACTACAAGTGTCTTGATCTCTCATTGCACGGAGAGGGTACGTAGGCACAAAGGTTCGCAAGTGCGGCAGGCACGACTAATAACACCTTTTTCTTTGTATATACACTTTTCATACATGCATTTTCCCTTTAGCTTGATTAGAGTTTAGATAGACACACCCTTTAGATTAGAACAACAAGAGTGGATCCCGTGGAGTACCAAAGACGTGAGGGATGCTAATACATTCCCCTTGCGTAATCGACTCACGTACCTGATCTCTCAGTCGCAAGATTGTGACTTCTCCCTTCTCGGGTTTTTATTTTATTATTTTCCTTTCCTTTCCCGTGGGATAAATAAATACTCGATGGCGACTTCATTGATTCACTCTCGATGATTTTCCGCCGGTTCCGTCAGCCCGACATTTCAATGAAATAAGGATCCAACAGTGATGATGATGAATCTAATTTTAAATTTGTTATATATATATATATATATATATATATATATATATATATATATATATATATATATATATATATATATATATATATATATATATATATATATATATATATATATATATATATATATATATATATATATATAATGTGTAAGTAATGTAATATTAATCGGTAAATAATTAATTTATTAATATTTTGTAGTTTGTAACGAGATTAAAAAATATCAATCTTACCCCCTCAGTGTTATTGATAAACCAAGCTGTTTGATGTGATAGTTTTGAAAATAATAAAAATACAGTGGATGGGGTTCAAACCTATGTGCATAAGCATTTTCCCCTTAGTGTTTTAAAAACTGAGGTGTTAAGTTGATACTTTCATGACACCTATTGTTAACTCGTTTCTTTAGTCGATATTAAATGCATTTCACGTCCGAGGTGAAATGTATTTTTTGTAGTAGTGAATTTATGAGATTTGGCAGGTTGACCAACAAATCTCAAAGCAAAATAATTGAGTTTCTTAGAAGATTCATCTTCTTTAAGTTCTATCTCATGGCTCTGGAGATTTCTTATCAGTCTTTCAAAACTTATTGTGTTCAAGTCTTTATCTTCTTAGATGGTTGTCACCTTTAGTCTATATTTGAAAGGAAGACTCCTAAGAATCTTCTTGACGTGATTAGAAGTTGTATATCTCTAGTTCAGAACTTGAAGTATAAATACTAAAACTTGAAACCTTGAGAATATGGTTTCAATATTCTCATCTTCATTTATTATGAACAGTTCATATTGTTGGACCAAAATATTAGAATTTGCCTGTTTTACGTGTTGGTTTTCTTCATAGGTAGAACACAAAGATTGAAATATGGTTTTTGCAGTAGACTTGTCAATTATCTTGATGTACTCATAGTGAGGTAGAGAATCCACTAGAATGCCAAGCACTTTGTGATGTTTTCTATAGATGTTCTTTTGATCAAGTGTGATACTTTTTCTGTTAACAACCATTCCTACTCCATTAACTAGAATATAAATGCCATCTTCAAGAATGTCCCACATCTCGTCATCAATACTTATAATGTGAGTGCACAATTTTTTTCCACCATTTAAACTCTGTTGAATCTCCACTAAAGGTTGGAGGTCTATAAGTATAGTTATTCTTCTCAGATGTATTATAATCATAGTTTACAGTATGATTACCAAATGGATCACTTTCCGCACCAGACATGTTTTTCTCTCATGATCTCTTATGTACCATTGTTAAGTTTTAGATCATAGAACAGGCGCTTCGATGCCAACTGAAGGTGAGAAAAACATAAGAGGGGTGAATTGTGTAGGACTTTTCTTTCCTTTTGAAAACACTCTTATCAGATTTTGAGCATAAGGTTTAGAATATGATTTAAAGTAAGTTGTTTGCAGCAGATAAAACAATATCAAAGTTAGAGAGAGAGAGAGAGAGAGAGAGAGAGAGAGAGAGAGAGAGAGATACACAAGAAGTTTATCCTGGTTTCTCCCACAAATTAGAAGTAGTTATGGATTTCAATGGGGTGAGGCGGGGCGGGAAATATATTCTCATCTCAATCCTTACCCTTTAATTTATTCTTCATCCTCGTCTCGGATCCCCACCACGGGGGAATTTGTCCCCACAGATCACCATGGTTTCTGCGGAGATCTATAAACATAAATTTTTATTTATTATTTTTAACTAAATTTATAGAAAAATTAACCACAAGAAATTAATAAACTAATCATCTATGATAAATATATTGTTTTAAAAATATTTAATCTTGAGATTCATGAAAACCAAAATTTCAAACTTAAAAAAATTTAAA